>VZTS01007450.1:10297-25429 GCA_013400795.1 Pluvianellus socialis
TTGGGGGGGAGGGGAGGTTTTGGAGGGTTGGGGGGACGATGAGGCTTTGGAGGGTTGGGGGGAAGATGAGGCTTTGGAGGGTTGGGGAGAAGAAGAAGCTTTGGAGGGTTGGGGGGAAGAAGAAGCTTTGGAGGGTTGGGGGGAAGATGAGGCTTTGGAGGGTTGGGGGGAAGATGAGGCTTTGGAGGGTTGGGGGAAAGAAGAAGCTTTAGAGGGCTGGGGGGAAGATGAAGCTTTGGAGGGTTGGGGGGAAGATGAGGCATTGGAGGACTGGGGAGGGGGGGAAGGAGAAGCTCTGCATTAGCAAGTGGTGAAAAGCTTGACCTTCAAGTGACCCAGGTCAAGCAAAACCCCCTGCTGAAGAGTCCCATTTGGACAGGGATACCTATGGGGTGAGGGTGGAGATAAAGGAAAGGGGGAGGAAGATAGAGTAATCCCATTGACCTGGGAACTTCCCAGATATTACAAGCGAGGGAACGGCGGGAATAATAGAAGAGTGGCAATATTTGCCTGCCCCCCTCCTCCCCCCGCCGTCCCCGTATCTGTGTAATGTCATTTCCAAAGGGCTGGAGTAGATAATAGCAAATGTGCTTTCAAGTATCAGATCAATCTCGGGGAGTGATGGGGAAGGCTGGACGCTGCGATCTGGCGGGGGCTGGAGAGTGTAATACAATCCTCCTCGCAGCAGAGAGAATTGTATAAATGGACAAAGATCCGCTGATTACATCTTTTGCAAAGTGTTAAGTAAAAGATCTGGCTATAAGAGATGGCGGGTCTACTATTGTCCGGTCTTCCGACTTGTTTTTATAGGGGTTTTCGCAGGAACAAATACCAATTACCAAAATAAAAGCCAGCGGTGCTGGCCGGTCCCTATCGTGGTGGGACACATGCTCTTGAGTCAGCGTGGGCAGGAAGCTTGGCAGGTCTGTCCCCTACCACTGCCATTGCATCTTTATCTCTCGGGTTCATTGTTTGCCACTGAGTGCTTGAAATTCCAGTTTCCAAGTAAAAGCTTCCTGTTTCTTGCATTTACATTTGCTTTGGTAAGACATAAATTTAGCTATCTATCAAGGAGGTTTTGTTGGTGTTGGGTTTTGTTGGTTTTTTTTTTTTTCTCAAGGAAGGCCAGATAGGAAGAAGAAATTCATTCTGATTTGATGATAAGAGGTAGAATTTTGCATTTTCCCAGAGGCGCAGCGGCAGGAAGCAGGAGGTTGTGTCCTCATAAGGTGATGGATGGCAGCTAAATTCAACCTTTCCATCCTGAGTGATTTTCGAGGGGGCCCTGAAGCTGAGATCTTGTTTAGAAACAGAGACGGGCGTAGCCAGCCTTCATTAGCCATCATTTCCTCGCCACAGCCTCCCTCCTTGTAAGTTTTTGCTGTTCTGCGCAGTAGTCGAAGCTGATAGTGCGCATATTCTTGTCGTCATCTCAATCCTGAATTTCCCTCCGGAGAGTTTCTATTCCTCTCCATTCATTGCAGAAGGACTCGGGGAGGACCAGCCTTCTCGCTCAGACGCTTAGCGCGGCAGTCTGGCTTCAGCGCTTAGAGTGAGGAGGGATGAAGCCGTGCTAAAACTTGTCATTTCTTTGTGAAGGCAATTTTTGCTCTGCATGGATAAGCTGAATGAAGTGGTTTTGACCGCTGAAGACGAGGGGGGTGGGCTCGAGCATTGCGGGTGAGGCTGTGTCCTCTGCAGCTCCCAAACACGCTGGCCTGAGCCATCTTGTGAAAAGCTGTTGTCTTTGCTGACTGTATTGGTGATCTGAAGTCTTCAAACGTCTTGACGTGCACGGAAAAAGAGATATTTGTGTTCTAGTATTACTCAGGGAGAGGGGCAGTGTCTGTATTCCCACGCCACGCTCTCGGCAGGCCGGGTTTCACACTTCCCCTGCCATCAGGAGGTCGCTTGCTTGGTTTTGGTGGAACGTTTTTCACATGACTCCGGGAGCCGGGGATTGAAACGTGATATCAAGGCGGGCTTGTGAAACTTGGCGGCGAGGGTTGGCTCAACAGCGTTGAGGTCTTTTGGGAGACGAGAGGCTCCGTGAGCCAAGCCTTGAAACGGAATCTGTTGCTGAGCTGACGTAGGAATGGCCACGTTGGAGCAACTCGGGGCTTTGCTTTGTTGGGCGGTTTGGGCGCGGGGTCCTTTGTCTGCGGGCACAGCAGCTGCTGGGACCTCTCGCCACGCACCTTCCTTCTCTGCTTTTAGATGTAAAACCAGACTTAAGCCTGGTTCCACTCCAAACTAACAAGATGCACATGCAGTCCATTTAAGCGCGCTAATATGCGTTCAAAAAGGCTCATTTGGCCGCTTCATTTTGCGCTCGTATTTGCAGCAATCCTCACGAGCAGACGCGGTGGAGGGGGGACGGCAGGGGGCGTTTAATAATTTTTATGCAAAACATTGAACTCTTTCTTTTCGTGTTGAAGTCCACTTTGGGTGCTGTCCTGCAAAATGTCTCCGGATTGCGCACCATGATCCAGCTTGTGCCCCAGGAATGTGAAATTCAGGGCGTGCTCCCTTGGGAAGCTGGGAGCGCAGAGCCTGGGGGTGGTGCTGGGTTTCGGGTGCTGGAGGTGTGCGGGCGCGGAGGGGAGGGCAGGTCGCTGGCAGCGGCAGCGCGGGCTTTCATTCAGCGCCTTGTCAGTGTGTCTTATCTGGGATCTTGAGGGATGGCTCTCCAGGGTAAACCCAGGGAAGGGAGCTGAGTGAGATGCTTCCAGGAATGTCCTGGCAGAGGCTTCCTCACAAGCAGTTCTGCTTGCCCCCACAGGAGTCCTAAGCTGCACTGATCCCTGCAGCACCTTGGAAAGTTGGGCTTTTTGGCATGTTTTCAGGAAGAAATGTTTCACCATGAGGGAGGTGAGATACGTTGTCCAGAGAAGCTGTGGCTGCCCCATCCCTGGAGGTTCAAGGCCAGGTTGGACGGGGCTTGGAGCAACCTGGTGTAGTGGGAGATGTCCCTGCCCAGGGCAGGGGGGTGGAACTAGATGGTCTTTAGGATCCCTTCCAACCCAAACCGTTCTGGGGTTCTATGTTTGTTGACTGCTTTGAGACTTGGACCTCCTTATTCACAACTCATGTTGTTTTTGAGCTATCTTGTACAGCACCCGCCGTCCTGAGGCTCTCCTTGCATGCTCTTGCTTGAGGTTCATGTGCAACCTCAGCTGTGCAGCAAGCCTTCAGGGCTGGTGAGGGGGGAGCGTAAGGGAGAGACTCCACGTGCTCTTGCAGGCAAGAGCGTATTGCCCTGTCCAGGTCGTAGAATAACTGAATGGTTTGGGTTGGAAGGGACTTTGAAGATCATCTAGCTCCAACCCCCCTGCCCTGGGCAGGGACACCTCCCACTAGACCAGGTTGCTCCAAGCCCTGTCCAACCTGGCCTTGAATCTCCAGGGATGGGGCAGCCACAGCTGCTCTGGGCAACCCCGGCCAGGGGCTCACCACCCTCACAGGCAGGAATTTCTTCCCAATATCTCATCTAAATCTCCCCTCTGTTTTAACTTGTTCAGATCACTGTTGAGATCATATTCATCGAAAATATGGTGATTATGTCAAAGTCTTTTCCATAGAAACTGTTAAATAAAGTATAGGTAAGAACACATTTTCGCTGAACCTTGAATTTCGACCATCCGCTTAAATGAGGAATTGGAGGTGAAGCTGGTCAGTCAGTTAAAATAAGTGACAAAACTCAAGGCTGCTTTGCGTAGAAAACGGCAGCGTGATCAGCAGTGGTTCGGAGGCTGGCATTGTTGGCGACTGTTCAGAGAGTTGGCAGATAGTTGTGAAAGCGCTTTCCAGCCTCAAGAGAATCGCCAGTTTTGGCATCAGTGATTATTGCTCCGGCATTGTCATGGGAAAGAGCGCAAGCGTGTGACTGGAGACTTCTTTTTCTGCCTGAGAAAGCCTGGGTGACCCAGTGTGGAGCCCGAGGCGCTTGCCTCCAGGTTGTAAGTGGTCAGCCATATCGCCGAAGTCGTGTACGGATGAAGCAAGCCGTTCACAAGCAGTCAGGAAATTGTGTTTCCATCCTGCTCGACGTGCAGTGAGTTTATTAGAAGAGACTCACTCGGAGTGGTGGTGAAAACTGGAAATAGTATTTACTAGCATTTATTTGACTCTCTCAGGATAATTTGAATGCAGGTTTGCAAGTATTGTCTTTCCTTTTGATGCTCGTCTGATTGCGCGCCTATATATATTACAGAACTATCCTGGTCTTCAGCAACATAGCCTGCTAATGTTTTGCCTGCCTTTATCAAGCATGAAAGGACCACTCTGATTCGTATTTTTAAGGGATGTTATTCCGACCTCAAAAACTGATACTTCCTTCGCCAGTGCCAGAAAGCCCTTTCTGTGGTTTCAGTCCCCGTTTCTTTAGCGATTAAGAATCAGGCGGCATCGGAATAATAACAGATTTTAAATAGCTGCTTTGGCCACCGCCATCATGGGGAGAAAGCGTTGCAGGGCTTCTGCAGAGCCTCGGAGCTCTGCGGTGTGACCTCAAGTGACCAGACACAAAAACCAGTGCAACTCGTGAACGGAAAGGTCTGCATCATCCAAACTGTGCTGACTCTTGTCCAAGAACACGCTGTTTACCTGTTCTTTCCAAATTGGTCAATTTTCTGCGAGACCGAGATGTGATTTTCTTTTCTTTTCTTTTTTTTTTTTCCTTTTCCTTTTGCTTATCTCCGTGCAACGAGGCAGGTTTCTTGGCTTACATGTAGACGCACGGTGAGGATCGTATTATCTCTTTTGGCGATTGGGGTTGAACATGCCCACTATCAATCTGTATATTCCCCCCTCCTTTGTGTCTGAAGATATTTGTATATTCATCTGCAAATACGCAGGCTGACCGCTCCCATCAAAAGCAACAAATCTTACCAGTTAACTCCAAACTGCATCTTGCGGAAGGCCATGTCTGAAAACATGAGCCATGAGCATGAAGCAGCCAGACTTCTGTCTGGCCCTCGAGATGTGTACCCGGACCTTACTGAAGGGCGGGGTTTTCCTTATCCCAATAAATAGATTTTGCTTGGGGAGGCAGGAGGCAGGAGAAGAGCCTATTTGCCCAATGCTAAATAAAAGGCTGTTTATGCCTAATACATTGGCAGAATTATTGCAGAGTAATTCAGCCATGAGAAAATACGATCCTTGTGGCACTGCCAAGGTCAGAGAGACCTATGGTGATCTGCAGAGTAAGTTCCAGGTCACCCAAGTTAAATCTGCCTAGGGGCCGACTTAGCTCATGCACCACATTTTTTCCGAGATTTATAAAAGCAAACGTCTTCTATAGAAGGAGGCAGGGCTAAGAGTGCGGTCAACCTCTCCCCTTTGAGCCAAGGCCTCCTGTTTTTCCCTTCTCCTTTCCAGGTTGCTCCTTCCATTTCCTTTCCATTCTTCTCTTTTCCCCAGCATTTACAGGATGCTCAGAAAAGCCAGTCTTTTCCTTGGCATGGCAACCATTGCCTGTAAAACCCTTCTGGTTGATACTGGCCGCGCGGGAAGGGCACGGGGATGTTGCTGGTGTTTGTCAAGGAGCAGCGTTGGCCGTCTGTGTGCGCGTGATGCGTCGTCCTTCTCAACTGCCCTTCCAGTTGGGAAAGCACGTCTTGAAAGTTGGGGCAAGACAGATGGGGTATGCAGTAGAAATATATTCCTTGGGAATCTCAGCTAAGAGCGTACTGTCCGAGCAACGGGATATTTGGCAGAACCATTTTGAAGGTGAAGCTGGTGACTTTGTAGGCTCTTGCCAGGCTGCCCCAGGAGGAGACAGGTCGAGTGGTGAGCTGGGCAGGTGAGAGTCTTCTTCCATCGCTGGTGGGTGGAAGAGGCGAGACAAGATCCTCAGCCAACAAGGATGCTGTTGCTTCAGCAGAAACCCAAGATTATTCTTCCACGTGGTCGGTACCTGCCGAGGGGAAGCTGATGCCTGTGGTTTTCAGCCAGCCAGAACCCGAGGTTTTCTTTAACTTCCTTGGTTACTCATTCATGTCATCTAAAGTACGCCAAATTACTAAAAGCGGGCAGTTTTTGCGTTCTATCCATTTCTACCCCGGTTGCTATTAGGGATAATGACAAATGGTGTGAGTTGAAAAAGAAATACCGGAAATCTTGTTGGATTCCTTTTTGAAGGGTGTTTGAATCTGTGGTTGTTTTGTTTTGTTGAGTTTTTTTAAGACACCGGATGGCTTTTTGCTGTAACCCAGCTTTGCTTTGAGCTTTCTGTGGGATTTTGGTTAAGCGCTCCTATTGCAAAGGAAAGGAGTCCAAGAGAGATAAATGGAAATGACTGAGTTACCTCCTGCCCGTTCGTTGTCCCTGTCACAGTGGTGTACCCACCTTTGATGCCACTAGATGTAGCGACGTGAATAATATGCAAATTCTGGAGCGCACCAGAAGTTTTTTTTCCTTTTCCCATCAGTTTTTCATATTCAGGGTAATCCTGGGTCGCTGATGTCTAGGAATATGTAGTGACAGAAGACGGAGGTGAAAATAAGGCATGTGTGCGCCTGTGGGTGATATTCAGGGGAAGTTTTTAAGTGTCCAGCATTGACCTGACCTTGCTTTCACCTTCACTGCATGTTTGACATCTGTTTGTTCCGGGATGATTTGCATCTGGGTTTGTTGTTTGTTTGTTTGTTTGTTTCAACTGGGAAAAAAAACCCCAAAAAACACCCTAACCCATAACTGCGCAGCAAAACACCAGAAGCTGTGACAGAAAGGCGTAGGAAACCAAAACCATAGCGGTGACGTGAACACATTCAGCTGGAGCCGAAGGGGACATGCTAACTTAGTCGGAGTGAAGTGTCCGAAACGGCTGTCAGTGCCTGTGTGCCCCTGGGGTGGACTGTGAAGGGAGCTCAGCTTTGGTGCTCAGCCTGGTGGCCAACCATGAGGAGCAGGGTCAGGACCCATCTCTTCCCATCACCCTTTCTTCTCCCAAGGGCTCTCCAAGCCCTCTCGAGTTTCTGGGCTCTGCCGTGGGGGCTGCATTCATGCCGCCCACCTGGGATGTGCAGGGTTCCTTGAACAAGCCCAACCTGCCCATGGTGCCACCCCACCTCTCCACACCCAGGGGGTGTCAGCTGGGGGTGAGGAAGTAGATGCCGCTTTTTGGGGGGAAGTTCTTGTAACAGAACAGGAGTTAGGGGTCTGTGCGCCGCGGCGGTCATTGCTTGATCCCCTCCAGCCGTGTGGAACAAGGGAAATTGGGGCAAGAGCGAGTAGCCCTCTTCTCCAGCAACCTCCGCTGCGCCCTACCCACACTGGGGCTTTCTAAGCCCAAGTTTGCGTAGACGGGCCCGGGTGAAGTTTAGGCTGCTTTCGGTTAGCGCAGAATGACACCCAAGGGTGCCCTCCATCTCTAGTGCCGTGCTCCACCATGCGTTGCCTGTGTCGAGCCGCAGGAGAGGCGGTGGGAGACGATTTCTGAAGGCACCCCCGTCCCGATCCCCGTGCCGGTGGGAGCCGACACCACTGCGCCTTCCCTCTAAAGCCCAATTTCAGGTTTGTTTTTCCCCATTGTGGCCTTTTTCCAAGCGCCGCCTCATCAGGGCAGATTTGCCTTTTGTGTTGGAGAGAGGAGAGTCAAGTGGAAGAAAATTTTGTGTGAGCTTGGCTCTGTCAAATCTACTTATCTCCTTTTGGCTTCTGCACCTCCTTCCCGAGGAGCAGCCTCCCGCTATTGTCACGGGCCCTCCAGAGCGACCGGCTTTTGCTGGAAGAACAAGAGCGGTGGATTTAGGGCAGCAAGGAGCAGCGGGGACAGACTAAGAAAAACATTATTAATTCCCTCTACGCCCTTCCCTTAAGAGGCCTGACAGAGAATTGCTTATTTTGTAATTAAGGTGGTTTTTCCTGAGCTGATTACGTGCCTTGTAACAAAAGGTTTGGTCTTTGGAGGGCGAAGCAGGCTTCTTCTGAGCGTCCCAAGTGGCGCTAGGGCAAGGTGAGGGGTGGTGGAAACTCACTGTGCAGTCTAAATGCCATCTGCTCAGTCACGTCTGCAAATATTTTGAACTTTTGCCTAGAAAAGAGGAGGGTAAATATTTTGGGTCTGATTCCTGCCCTGTTCATATGGAGCCCAGGTACTGGGCAGGTATTCCCAGCAGGGCCAGGGAGGAGATTCTGCCCCTCTACTCTGGTCTGGTGAGATCCCACTTGGAGTACTACATCCAGCTCTGGGGGTCCCAACAGCAGGAGGACATGGACCTGTTGGAACGGGGCCAGAGGAGGATGCTGGGAGGGCTGGAGCCCCTCTGCTGGGAGGACAGGCTGGGAGAGCTGGGGGGGTTCAGCCTGGAGAAGAGAAGGCTCTGGGGAGACCTTAGAGCCCCTTCCAGTATCTGAAAGGGGCTACAAGAAAAATGGGGACAAACTGTTTAGCAGGGCCTCTTGCGGTAGGACAAGGGGTAATGGCTTGAAACTAAAAGTGTAGATTTAGACTTTTTTCTTTAGAATTTTTTTACAATGAGGGTGGCCCAGGTTGCCCAGAGAGATGGTCGATGCCCCATCCCTGGAGACATTCAAGGTCAGGTTGGACGGGGCTTGGAGCAACCTGCTCTATTTGAAGATGTACCTGCTCGTGGCAGGGGAGGTTGGACTAAATGACCTTTAAAGGTCCCTTCCAACCCAAACTGTTCTATGAAATAGTTCTTCTAGGTGAATGTGGCCAGCCCTCTCCTCTGCCCTCTTCCCATAGCTGTGGGGTCCTGCATTGGGAACCACCAAGCTGCCTCAGAAGGATTAACCCTCCGTAACAAACGGAAATTGTCTTCCTCTTGTTTTAAGTATGAAGAAATAATTGATTTGCACCTCGAGTTCAAAGCCAGGTGTCTTTTTGCCACCTGGCTCATTAAGAGCTTTCAGTGGCTATGATTCTCTGGAGTCATGGCTGCAGCAAGTGGATCTTTATAAGGTTGTGTGAGACGATGGGTGTGTTTTTGAGGCCTAGGCAATGGCAGCTGAGACGTTACTGTTGTCAAAAGAGGAAAGGTAGATGAGAGGGGGGCATTTCATTCTCAACCTTTTTAATTCTGCCTTTGGCAGTTGCAAAATGACCGCTGTATGTGGGGAAATAAGAGTGTGTGGTGCTGCCACGACACACAAAGTGAAGCTTCATGTTACTTTTCTTTTAATCTTGTCTAGGTTTTCATTGTCAGATGTTACTGATGGACTAGGGATGGGGAAGATAATAACTTACTGGGTTTGATACTACTTTAAAATGGGTGAAAGGAGTAGAAGAACATGCACTGCATATCAGCAAGAACTCTTTAACTTGGCACAAACCATGTGGGAACTTCCAATTCCAGATATCTCACGTGAACTTGGTAGGTCATGCATCCTGACTTGCCTGAGGTGCAGCTAGACTAGTTCTCTCCCGTTCATTATGGCTATATGACTCCTGTGACATATGGGATCCAGGCCTGCAAAAGAGGATTTGGGGCAAACAATGTCTGAACTATCATTGCCCCAGGGCACACTGCGGCTTGGGCCAGCGTCAGTTGATCTTGCATTGACCCAAAAGAAAATGCTTTAGTTTGGTTCAACCGTCCCAACGCTTTTGGTTTGCCTTGCCCAACAATTACTTTTTTAAAAACTTTTTTCAATAGAAGAACCTAATTTTGAATGGTTTGGACAGTGTCAAGGTTCTGGCATATATTGTCCATCATAAAACATGAAACCTACAGCATCATCTCCTTTGGAGCAGGCGTGCGGGCAGGGCCCAGGGCAATTTAGCTGTGTTTAGGGAAGGAAGCCTACTTAAATGCTCTGCTGCAATAAACTGTTTCTACAGATAATGCGTCCCTTAGTTTATACGTAATATGCTTCTGATCTTTGCTTTGAGCCTCTTATAGCTGCTTGTGCTCAGTCCAAGAGTCAAGTGTCTTAGGAGCTGGATAAACACAAAGATAGAGCCAGTTGTTAAGGAGCTATAGAGATTTACAGAAGTTGACCTTGTGGCCATTTGGGGCATTAGTTGGGCATATTTCCCCCATGGCAGAGTAGTCCTCGGTTCCTCCTGCTGCTGCTCGTGCTCCTGCTTTGCAAGAGAGTAAGACCAAGCGAGTCCAATGATGGACTTGCCAGTATCTCAGCCGTACGTGGTTGACTTCTCACGGAGAAGGCAACTGGTGGGACCCATAGCTGGGAGGGTCAGCTCTCCAGCTGAGGCTGGAGAGAACAGGTTTCGAAAAAAGACCTCTATATGAGGTCTCTCTTTGAGAGAACAGCTGAAAAACAGCTTTTCCCAAGAAGTGGTAGGGTCATCATGCTGGCTTTTAGGTTAGGAAAAAACCCACAACTGTTTAAGCTTTTTACCATTCTTGGTTAAAGCAGGATGTTTTTCTGTTTAACCAGATACTTTTCTGTAGGGTATTTGCTTCCAACTGCTCAAAGTAAACTTCTGTTGCTGGCAGCAGAAAGTTGTTTGCTTCCCATACAATGAATTGCTTTCTTTTTAATACTTCATTCGGCACATACATGCACGGCTCCAGAAATATCGCACAACTTACCCATAACGGGCGGGGGGATGTTCTGAACCCCGTTAAGAAGTGCTCTGTTGTGCAAGAGAAGCGGTTTCCTTCGTTTCAGCTGTAAAAAGCTTCTGAACAAATGAAAACGAGTAAAATCTGCGGGGTTTTCCCCCCTATTTGTCAGTGCTGTGTTTACTTGGTTGCGTAGCCAGCTAATTTGCTCCTTGCTTGCCTGAAGGGAATTCAAGTCAAAGAGGAGGCTCGAGTTACTAGAAAAAGGTGCTCCTGTCTCTAAAGAACAAAGTACACTGATTCAAGAAGAAAAACTTTGAAAATTTGTCAAATGCCAGTGTGTAATTTATACTTGTCCAGGTTACTCCATCTACGAATATTTGTGTAGGATATTATTGCAACTGTTCCCTTTGGAATCTTGTACATATGGATACTACCTGTGACTGACAACCTCCTACTGCTTATGTCATGGTCTGAATCCTTGCGTGACACATGCACTGCATCTCCTTAAGAGATGCGTGCAGACCCAAACACACGGTGTTTGTTCCTTGCCAATGCTCATTTTCAACCGTGTTGTTCCTTATTAACTTTTTATTGAGTATATTTGAGAAAGCTTTTTCCTTAAGGAATAAGAAAAAAACCAAAACCGGTCCCTCGTCAACCCCACGTTTCAAATTCACGAGCAGACCGACATTGTTGTTGTAAATAATTTTGGGGGCCGTTCTGTAGGCCATTCAGTGTGCTGAGGTGATTGCTGTTGACCGCAGGAACTCCTGAAGTGGGTGCTTCCATCACATCTGGCTCATCATGTATCCAAACTAATAGAAAGTGTTTTTCCTGAGAAAGAAGTTGCATAGTTACTTGAAGCTTTCTGAAGTACCTTTTTTGCTGGTAGCCCCATCGTCAGCTTGTGTGCCTTGCCTTGGGCAAGGGCAGGTTGAGAGCAGTCCTGGTGGGTTAATGTTATATCTGTGTGTGTGTGTGTGTGTGTAAATTTTAAAATAATATATTTTTGGGAATTCTTCTAAACTCATGGGCCTTTTTGTGTCAAAACTTCTAGTTCCCCTCAACGAGAAGGTCCAACTTGGGTTACCAGCTGGGTGCGCATCCCCAGACTGCGCCAGTGCCTTCCAGCTCTCTTCTGGTGCTGCTCTGATTGTCTCCTTCCCTGCCTCGCTGTGAGGAGGAATGGTCGCTCCTGAGTGGTGAACGCTTCCTCCCATGCCCTCTTGGTGTTTAAGAGGCGTTTGGACAATGCCCTTAACAACGTGCTTCGACTTGGTCAGCCCTGAATTGGGCGGGAGGTTGGACTAGATGATCGTTGGAGGTCCTTTCCAACTGAAATAGTCTGCTCTCTCTGTTCTGGTGGTGGCCATGAATATTGGCCACCCTGACTCGCGTCAGGGCCGTTTGGGTGTGATTTTTTGCTCACCGCATTCCTTTGCCAAGTTGGAGCTGGTTGTGTCAGAAATAAATTAAAAAAAAAACAACCCTCCAAACCCTCCGTATTCTTCTTTGATTGCCCAAGTCTATTCAGTGCTGGTGGTCTGAACTGACGATCCTTGTTTTCGGTCCTGTGAACGGAAGGTTGAGGCAGCTTCCTTCTCTCTTGCTCTGGTTTTACAGGAAAAACTTGTTGCGTCCTTGGACCTGCTTTTGGAGAGTTCATAAGTTTGTACCTTACAGGAAAATTACATTTCACACGCAGGCCTGGTTTTGCTCTGCAGAAAGTCAGTGTGGTGGCTGCGTTGGGTACCCAGCAAACCGAAGGTGTGTTTCGCTAAGGGATGACATAGGTAAAGGTGCGGAAGTTATAGTAGTTACTCTATATTAGCATGGAGCACTGAAAACAGTTTAAGGAAAGTTGTTTTGGCACTTAAAATCTCTCTAGTACACCATGTCACTTAAAGTTATTGATGAATCCTACTTCCCACTTACCTGGAAAAGTAGCTAAAGAGATTTGGGTTCTTGGAGGGGTTAAAAGAGAAAGAAGCCAACAGACCTGTGCATGGACATATTGGCTTAGGTAATATAGGATTTCTCATGCTAGCAGAAGCAGAAATTTGAGGAACTCGTAGCTAAAAGCTTTTTAAAAAAATTGTGATGGAATTAAAAAAAAAAAAAACAAACACCAAAACACGCTACCGAAAAGCCCACAAACTTTGGGGGCACCGTGTTAGGTGTTTCAGTTTGTAGCACCGAAAACATGGCAAGTCTAGGACAGAAGTCAACAGTTCTTGTCCAAACACAACAGATGTTTAAATTATATTAGCTTATTAAATGCAAAAGTAAGTGCAAACTGTAAAGTTCTTCCAGGAGGCAGAAGGTGCTTTTAACAGGAGAGATTTGGGACCATAAAATCCAATCCAATTTGGGTGGCATGAGGAGGAGGAACCTGTTGCATCTGGTGAAGGTCTTGCAGTAAAACGACATTTGGCACTTTGCTGCTGAGATTTCTAGTCACTCCAAGTCACTTGAGGGTGACATTAGTCTGAAGACATGCAACGGCGTGGATTTTCCAGTCGAGCGAAGGGCTGGGGTTTTTAGGATGTTTGAATTTCCCAACCTTTCTAAAACGGCCCCGGACTCGGGGTTGGAGCTGTTTCTGTGGTATCGGGGCAACTTCTTCTAGTAGAGGCGTGAGGATGGTTTCGGGAACGGGGGCGGCCGGACATCACCCAGCTATGCCTTCCCAACACCGCGGGGCAACGACGGCTGGGTTGTGTCCGGTGTGGAAGGGAGGGAGGAGGCGTTGAACCACCACCTCCGTCCTGCCGTGGCGTGCGCCAAGCCGCTCTCCAGGAGCACCCCTTCTGCCCACAAAGGTTTATCCCGGCTCACCCAGGACAAAGAGAGCGTTACCCCCACTCGAGGAGCCGCTGGGAAACCTCTCGCCCTTGGCTGCTTCCGCCTCCTGATTTTCGGGAGGGGAGAGGGGGGAATTGGGAGGGGAAGGGAAGTCGTCGGAGGTGATGGCGGCGGGGGGACGCGGTGAGAGGCCTGACCCATTCAGCGGGGCTGAATACGATAAATGCCGCTTTATCCTTTCTTGAAAGGAACAAGATAGCGCGGCCTAAATGCCTGGGTGTGCTTAAATAGGCAACTCTGGGACGCAGGAGTCGAGGGCGTTTGAAATCGGAGCTGCCCCAACAGCCGGGGAGCTGCCACAGGTCACCTGCCTCGCTCCATGGGGACGGGCCCAGGTCTGGCAAGAAATCGTCCACGGACGAATTGTAGTACAAATTCCTTTCTTTGTTGGTTGGCCTCTTTCACTAGACTGTGGCCTATAAAAAAAAAAAAAAAAAAAAAAAAAATTGGGTGAAACCAATTCTTAAATATTATTAGAAAGGGCAAACGGCCACGCTGAAAGGTCTGACAGGTTGACATATGGCACCTGGTTTTGCTCCTCAAACCTCCTCACAAGCTCCGGGTCCTTTTTTCCTTTTTTCCTTTTTTCCTTTTTTCCTTTTTTCCTTTTTTCCTTTTTTCCTTTTTTCCTTTTTTCCTTTTTTCCTTTTCTCCTTTTCTCCTTTTCTCCTTTTCTCCTTTTCTCCTTCCTTTTTCCTTTTTCCTTTTTCCTTTTTCCTTTTTCCTTTTTCCTTTTTCNCTCCTTTTCTCCTTCCTTTTTCCTTTTTCCTTTTTCCTTTTTCCTTTTTCCTTTTTCCTTTTTCCTTTTTCCTTTTTCCTTTTTCCTTTTTCCTTTTTCCTTTTTCCTTTTTCCTTTTCTTTTTTCTTTTTTTCTATTTTTCTTTTCTCTTTTTTTGTTCAAAATATCGGCTAGTCGCTGTGCAACCTCGCTGCTGCACTCCCAGCAGTTTGACAGGCGACGAGCCCGCTTCAGCGATCTTAAATCCTTTTAGACTAATTTGCGAGCGAGCAGAAAAACACCTCACACCTTTGGATCCCGCGCCCGCCGCCGGAGCGTCAGGTACCGCCAATTAAAGCGCCGTTTTCTCACCGTCGTATCATGACAGATTACCGGCCGCTCCTCTGATAATGTCACGCCGTGCCCGAGGAGAAAGCCAGCCGGAGTTTCTCCACGGACAAAGGATGTGCGTGGACCAAACTCCTCCCTGGTGACGGCGGGAGCGTGATGCAGATGTGCGGCGCGAAGGCCAGCGGTGCGCCCGCTCTGCCCCCGCTGCCCCGTCTCCGAATAGCCACGGGCCATCGGGAAGAGCCTCCGGCCCCTCAGTCGCTGGCCTGCTAGTTAATTGCCACACGGACTTGGTGACACATGGGCAGATAATATGACATTTTCGGTTTCTGTCACTAGCAAACGCCGCGGCGTTGCTTGCGCTAGTTGCTAAGAAGCTGTCAGAAACCATTAGCAGCTGCCTAAAGTTGCCCTATGGCATTTCCTCATGGCATCAGCAAAACAAGCATAAATCACCCAGCAGAGCCTCCCGCTATACTAATGAGGCTGTAAGCTTGTTTATGGACTAGCATCATTTCTATGATTATTTCCACCTTTTCAGTTCGCCTTCATTTTGGCGGCGGGAGAAGTCAACTTCAGGAACGGAGTCGCCGGCTGACATTTTAAACGCGGTTCGTAGCTGCTACCGTGTGGCTGGTCAGCGGCGCTTCAAGTTTGGTTAGGGATCTTGAAAAAGAGGAAAAGAAGGAGGGCGGGGGG
>VZTS01007450.1:25492-52099 GCA_013400795.1 Pluvianellus socialis
AAAAAAAAGGAGGGGGGAGAAGTCTCTGGGGACCTCGCAGAGGTGAGCGTGTCGGGTTGCAAAGTAGATGGAAATACTAAAATCCACAATTGACCGTTTAGACTTCTCTCTGTGGTTTCAGTCTTTACGGGATCAATTTTCCATTTAGGGGGGAAAAAAAAAAATAGAAAAAGGGGAAAAAAAAAAAAAGTGGAAGAGGTTAAACAATTTATAAAAAGCCTAGCGAAGCGTTTGCTCTTAGGATAGCCGGGTGCTTTCTTATCCTCTCCCCACCTTTCACTTTCCCTAACTTGTGTCGGACGGGGCCAGGGTTTATTGTTTTAGGCTTTTCTGAACACGCACCAGTATTTACACTGGATTGAAAGCATTTGCTTCCAATGAAAATCTTGTCTTAGATTACAGCCCAGCAGTGTAATTTCCCTCCCAGATGGGAGTAAAGTAGCAGTATTTGCCTAAAAACAGTAGGAAGAACAAACTGTGCATTAAGCCAAGGCTGTTTTTGGCTTGAGCTAATGATGTAACAGAAACCTTTTATTTGGGATAGGTCACCGCCGGGGATTGAAGGAGGTGATCTGGCTCGCGCTTGAAAGGTTTCTCCATTGTATCTACATAAGTCTTCACTTAAAAAATCCTGTTCCTAATGCTCCTGCTTTCATACAGCAGAAATAAACAGGAAAGGTTCTGGGGAGTGTTATAGGTGGAATGCAGAAAGCTTTTCCTCCCCTAATGGAGGATATAATTCAGGTGCCCTGGAGGCATGCTTTCAGGAATTCTCTTGCCCGAGGTAATGGGAAGCTAAGGCTGCTTGAAGGCCTTGATTATCTATTGATGCACAAAGCTGGAAAAAAAAGTCATCTCCCTTGGATTATAGTAGATATTTCCATAAATTATCAATGAGTCCTCCTCCCGTCAGGCGCGAGGCGATGCCGGCTAAATTAATCTGGAGGGGGTTTGAAATGAGGAGAGAGTGTATTTAAAAAAAAACGGGGGTCGGAGCGGGGAGAGGGTGGGTGGAGGATCGCGGGGAGGTGGTGAAAGGCAGTGTCATTAGGTTAGAAGCTTTTCATTTTTAATCGATGAATGCGTAATACTTTTCTTTTCCTTGTTTGCCTCTCGCAGACTGAGAGTGGATTAGCCCGTGGAATTTTAAATGCTGTTGAGTTGTTTCCTTTGCTCATGTTTCTTTTATGAATTATTATTTTATATGGTGAATTGCTTCTCTGTATAAAAGCCCTTTTTTACGTACTGGGCTTTCAAAGAATTTGTCGGATATCTGATTTCTTCATAAAAATCTTGTTTGTTTCTATAACTACCCAAGGTTACCGTTTCATTAAAGACACAGGGCAAGTCATAAGGACAATTATAAATTTGCCACGGTCAGTAAGGTACTAAAAATATAACACTAATAATAACTTTTTTTTTTTTTTTGGGGTGCTGAAAGCCATTTAACAAGTCATAATTTTGACAGTCTACATCCTTTTTTTTTTTTTAAAAAAGAAAATACGTATTTTTTATTTTTATCCTAACAGAGATAGTTTTGATTCAGCCCCATTCAGATGACTTTCTTGATCGTTTTTGCCCCGGGGTGGGGTGGGGGTGTGTGTGCCCAAAACCCTCTTGCCTAATAACAGCACGACTCCGTGTTGCTACAACCAACAGTGCCCTCGGAAGCCGGGATATACCGTTCGATCCGCATGCCGAGAATGGGAAGGCCGGTTTGGTCTGTGGACTTGTTTATAAACTGCTTTTGGGGTTTGAGAGGTTTGAAATGGGGCGCTGTGACTTTTGGTTTCCTTGGAGCGGTAGCCTGCCAGCCCGCCAGCCCGGAGGCAAGTTGGCCGCTACGCAGTCACGTCCTCCTGTAGATATTATCTTGTTAATGTGATGAGAACTGTCCGAGATCTTCTCGGACATTAAGGAAATTCATTTTGGATCAGTTGGCGTTTAGCGGGAACAGACACCCATTATGGCTACGGCACACCGGCACGGAGCCGGCTGTTAATTCCGATGGTGTATGTCAAATCGGTACCTGCTTGTCCCAGTATGAATTTCTTTCTGCTGGGGCTGGGAAGAGGGGAGGCCAGTTAGCTACCTGCCTTCCACCTGGAAGTCAAGGGAAGTCGGACATCTCTATATAAAAGGCAAAATATAAGCAATGGCCCAATCCTTTGGTTGGTTGTGGAATTTGGAGAGAGGCTATGACGTTGCAAGAGAGCTGCGTTCACCCCACTTTGCGCATCCCAGAGCGGGATGGGGGCGCCCGGCTTCACCCACCTCATGGGAATGGGACACCAGCAAGACTTTCCTTGCTGCCATCTCAGCCAAAGTAGCTGGTTGGGATGGATTTTTGGGAAGTGACCCGGTGTGAAGAAAAGCCACCGTTTCCACCTTTGCCACCTGGATGGTGGCAAAGATTTTTTTTTTAAAGTGTTGTTTTGAAATTATTTTTTTTTTTCAGCACTTCTTGGTTTGGGTTACAGTGCTGAATCCAGTGGCAGAAATGGTTGCACTGTCCTTCAGGATAAACCACAACAGGGCTGACACAGTCCGGAGACCCTCCCTCTCCCCATGTCTCTTCCCCTCCTCCCCTCCCATCCCCTCAACCCCTGGTGAATGTCGGTGTTAAAGAATTTATACTTCATTTAAATATTCATGCAGTTTATACCCAAAGCCAGGCTTCGGCTGAAGTGTATAAAGGTAGCATAAGTCAAAATTTGATTCACTATATTTACAGGTGACGGCTTGGACAACAGTGTAGCTTCCCCCAGCACAGGTGATGATGATGATCCAGATAAGGACAAAAAGCGACATAAAAAGCGTGGCATCTTTCCCAAAGTAGCCACAAATATCATGAGGGCATGGCTGTTCCAGCATCTAACAGTAAGTGAACTCTAGATCACGTATGCAAAATAAAAACATGGAAAAATGTCGTAGTTGTCGTAGTCGTAGAAGGCACAAAATACGTATTGATGTAACTGATAGGTAGCTCAGGGAACTTTTCCGAGCAGAGCTGTTGTTGTTGTTGCCTCATTTGCTAGATGCCAGGGGAAGAGCTCGCGAAGAGGATGTTTTTATGGTTTTGGGTGGTTTTTTTTTTGTGTGTGTGTGTGTTGAGATTATTTATTTATTTATTTATTGTATTTGATTTTTTTGGGGCTGGGGGGGGGAAGGTGGGGGTTCGAGTCGCAGTTGTTAACGGGACGTCACCGCAAAGTGTGACTGAGCTTATCCTAATAACCTCGGAGACCTGTCCTGCCCCGCTGCTGGCGCAGCTGCAGCTCCCCTCGGCTGACGTGGGAAATCGCTGCTTCCGAGCAGAGAGCAGCCCTCGGCCCCTGGCTCTGTGCTCCGGAGAACCGCAGAAAAATAACTGGGGAGATTAAAAACAAAGCAAAAAAAAAAAAAAAAAAAAAAAAAAAAAAAAAAAAAGCAAACAAAGACCTCATTCAGACGTTTGTCAGAGATCGTCAGAAGCTCCACGATGAAAGGTCTGAATGTATCTGGTTTAATAGCAAAGTACAATTTTTTTCTTTTCTTTGAGACGTTCTCATTCCCAGAGTGTAAGTTACCCCTGTATTTAATGTTATAAAGGTCGGGGGGGGGGGGGTAATGCGCAGCTATTTCTGTTGCCACAGCTACTCGTATTGGGGGTTCTTTTTGGTTCCTGGGATGAGAAATCCAAGCTCTGGACAGGTGTGTGGGGTTCAAAGCTGGATGCTGGAGCTTCTTTGAAGGCTTCGTATTGTGTGCCACAACCTTCTGATGTTAGCCTTTGGAAAAAGTGTTCCTAACACCATTCTCCTTTTTTCCATCAAATTGGGGTGATCTCTCACCGTATTTCTGCTGGGGGGAAGGTGGACTTTCGGCCCTAGGTTTTCCAGCTGAGCTTTTCTGCCCCAGGAGGATGAGGGAGGTGGTGAAGAACGGCTCTTGCCTCTAAATCCCGGCGGCTGACTCTCTCTCCCCCTGCCTGTAGTTAGGGTCAGGATGAAACCAGAAGCCGGCCGGCTCGCCCGGCCCCGGTGGGAGCCCTGCCAAGGCTCTCCCTCCTCGTAAACCGGAGGAAGCGCTCGCGCACGTCGCCCCTCCGCTCCCCCCTGCTGAGCCAAGAAACCAGATATCTGCCGTGAGTTCTTGTCAGCACGGGGATCAGGCGGGGAATCCTGTCCCGCGCCGTCCCCGTTTGCGATGAATGAACCTTCCTGCTGGAGTGCTCCTCCTCCGCGAGGCCGGAGAGGATACCTCCAAGTTAATCTCTCTCTCTGGCAGACTCGAGGTCAGCTGTGACCCAGCTTTGCCAGCTCCTCAGCCCTCACCCCGGTGCGTCCAGCGCATCGCTGCCCCCGAGGTCCCATGTGGTTTTGGTGGCTCCACAGTTCCAGGTCCTCACCTGCCTGTCTGCAGGTAGATGTGAGGTGAAGGACATCTGCCTCCGAAGCCATCCAGGGATGCTGGGCCGGCAGCGATGCTCCCACCATTCCGACGCACCTGGTTTAGGTTCTGGTTTGAGGAGGTGCCCTGGGAGCTCTGCAGTCAGGACAAGGCACGCCAGGGGACACAGAGCAACTTGCACGTCAGTCCCCATAGTTCCCAGCTCAGGAATGGTTACTGTTATTAATAGTATTAATATTTTTTCCTGGAAGTGGCCCATTGCTGTGTTTGTGCTAGTAAATTGAACGTCACCCAGGCTGCGGGCACAGGACCGTGACAGTCCGTCCTGTCACACTGCTTGAGCAGTCTCCAATGTGCTCTTAGCCTGGGGACAGCTACCACCTTCCAAACCCATTCCCGGGAGCACGGTGGAAGGTGGCAGGGCTGACTCCCGAAAGACCTCGTGGCAGGAGCCACCCTGTGTTGAGCATTTAGCTGTGTGGGCTTGACCTGACCCCGCAGCTGGCGTCACTCACGGTCTCAGGACCAGAGTACGGACCCCATCACTGTTCCGTCTGAGTTGGGTGTAGGGTTCAAGTGGCTTTCTGCTCTTCTCCTCTGCGGTAATGACCTGCAGAAGAGGAGTGTTCCTGCTGGTAGCTGCCCCTGGGAGACAACATCTAGAGATCTGCTTGTGAGGTGGTCTCTTCTTCTGGAAGGGTCAAATACAGGCAGAATCTCCCCCCACCCCACCAGGACCTATGCAATGAAGCTGCTGCATTTGCTACCTTACCAGCACCAAGCTGATGTTTGCTTTAAAAATCCGGCATCCCCCGTGCAAATCCAGCCCGGCCAGGTGAATCGCACAGATTTATTGCAGGACAGCTTTCCCTTCTTCTGGCAGCGTCGTGGTAGCTCGAGGCTTGTCTCATCAGTTCAGCAAAGCAGACTTGGTTTACCCAGTCCAACCTTCTCCAGCTAGGACCTCGTGACAGACCTCTCAAAACCCAACAAAACCCTAGGTGAGGTCATAGAGAGTTTCCCCAGATTAGAACATGGCTGGATGACATTGTAGGCTCTTCCAAGCACGTGTATCAGCTGGGAGTGCTCTCCTCGGAGTGAGAGGCCACCAGAGAACTTGTGTGTCCAGAAGAGCAGTGGGTCTTGTGCGTGGAGGAAGACGTCCTCCAGGCAAGCACGTTGATAACATGGGGAAGAGTCAACGCCGCAGTTAGCGCTAGAGCAATAATAACACCTTGAGAAGCTGCTTGGGGTGCTCTCCTCACTGCAAAGAAACCCCACCCGACCCAAATCATGGCTGCCATCAGACCAGAGGAGTAGAGGGGCGAGAGACCGAAGGAATTAAGACTCCAGTTTGTTTTTGAGGGTGTCTGGGCCTCATGACTGATGGTGTAACCCTACACACGGACACGCCAGTGGGCTCCTCGCTGAGGAGTGGCCAACTGAGGAAACCAGAGATCCCATTTTATTTCTTTTGTTTTATTAATTTCTTAATTATTAGTGAATTTGGTCTTCCCTAGGGTGGACATGAGGTCGTCCCTAAGACGGGAGGTGAGGGGAGAGAGAGCAGGAGGTGTTTCTGTTCAGGCAAGGGACACATCAGGGCAGGTGATACCTCCCTTTCACCCCCAGTGCGTAACTTTCCCATGTGGAAAATGGCACGGAAGAAACAAGCAGCGGTTAAGCGCTAAATCCAGCATCCCCTTGACCACTGGTGCTTCCTGATTGGGGTGTTAGTTCGGAGCCCTCCTTTTCAAAGGCAAATTTTTATTATTTTTTTTTCCCCCTTACAATTGTAATATTAATACCCATCTGTGGCATGGAATTAAACAAAATAGACAGTCATTGCTGCGTCTGTCACACTAATATTAATGGTTGGAAAGACTTAAAATAGATGTTGGACTAACACAGTCTTTTAAAAGCATATAGGCTGGTTTAATCCCTTCTATGCAGTTATTCCATCTCCAAGAGTATTAAGTCTTCCTCTGTGTACTGACTTAATTTCCTACGGTTGGTCCCTTAGTTCTCGTTTCCCACTTGGGAGGAAATATTTTTTAATTTTGTTTTTATTGAAGAGAAAGGAAAAAAAAAAAAAAGAAATCAAATGCGGGGCCGTGGCCTCTCCGGTTGTTGAAGTGTTTGGGCAATAGTTCTCGCTCGGGGTCACGCTGCAGCCCCCCCTTATTTTGACCGATGTGCAGAGCCGAGTTGACGTACGCCCAAAGGGTAGGCGAGCACGGTCCTCTGCGGATGCGGGCAGTATGCTCTGCAACACTTCAGGGGATAAATTCATCTAAATTGCCCTTTTTTTCCCCCTTTTTTTGCTTCTCCTTAGAATAATAACAACAACAACCAAAAAAAAAAAATCGGCTAAAACAATAGCAAAAGCTGTGATCGGACTTACACTTGGGACTTCGTAGGATTTATTTTTAACTATTTGCTGTTCTGACTTAATTTTGATTAAATGGCCGGGTTGGAAGAGTTGCCCGGGTTGGTCGCTAGTTAGACAAAACATAGCTTGGTGAATTTTTTCATGGCAGGTTACGACAGCAGCCTGTAAATTTTGAGGTTTGAGAAATCTAGTTTTAGGATTTTGCTATAAAGTTGAGGTGGGAGGAATGGCTGGTTTTCATTGGGGTGAAAATTGGGGCGGGGGCCTACTGGGGGCGGGGGGTGGAAATAAATAAGGCTGCTAATAGTTGGATGAGGAGGTGAGGACATCCCCAACCTGTAAAAATTGAGTCAAAAATGGGGGGGGGCGCTCTTGGGGTGGCATCAGATGGATGGCAAATGCCAGGGTCTCCATGAGGGACTGGTGGCCAACCAGTCCTGTGCTGGAGCTGGGCGCCAGGAAGTTGCCCTAAGGATAATTTCAGGGTGTGCTGCAGCATGACAACGTTTTTACAGGCCCTCTTACTTATTTTTTTATATTTTATTATTTCTTGGATCACTTCACATTCAGGGATCGGATCTCCCCACCATTTTTCAAGCAGGTCTCCTCACTGAAATGTATAGCCCTCAGCAGGGATTGCAAAATAAGGGAAAAGCTTGGAGGAAGGGAAGGGGGGTGGAGAATAACCCCTTGCCTACAACCAGATCTGTGTAAATTTAATTGTGGCAACAGGATTAGTTTCTGCTTCAACCCATGCTATGTTTTTGTCCCAGCAATGACACCTTTTGGTTCCAAACTGGAAGAAGGGAGTTTGGGGGGGGTGGGGGTGGGTGTCTTTGTTCGCTCATTGTGAATTCTCTGCATCCTTTAAATCCAGCTTAATTTAAAATGTTGAGATTCAAACCTCATTTTGGGGATTATACGATGTAATTGGTTTGTTATATGATGAGTATTTGATGATCTTCACGTTCATCATCTAATCAGGCAAAAAAAGCCATAAAATTATAATCCCACAAGATGTTTAATAACAATTTAAACTATTGAAGGCTTTATTTAAGCACATTAGGGGATTATAAACTACTTTTTTTTTTTTTTAATGGTGCCAAGAGGTAGATTCAAGGACTTCAAACACCTTTTAAGAAACAAATTGCCGTGATTTAAAAAAATGAATGGGCCAAGGATTTCTTTCATGTAAATCCCATAATTTAATCATTATTTTTAACTGCTTTTAAAACAATTTCCTTAAGAGGTTAAATCTAACTGAAATGGGAGACTGAGCAGAAAGTAAAAGGCGTAGCTGAAAGATGTTGACTTTACAGTAAAAGTGAAAGGGTTTTTTTTTCTATTATGTATCTGGATTTTGAATCTTTATTCATTGCTTGATGCCAGTTTATTAAATGAGAAAACTTATAATAAGCAATACGCAATCTATTTAGCAAAGCTGTTATTTGCATAAAAGAATTTATTTGGAGACAGGTATTTGAAAGGAGGGATTTTATGTCCGGATCTAGCTGAGGAAAATAGTCCCCATTGCTTCAAGGATGTTATTCTGATAGAAAAATACTGTTACACCACTTAATTCTGTAAGTTTTGTTTATGTACAAATGGCTTACAGGCTGGCAACTTTTTAAGGTTAAAGCGAGTGGATTTTAGGTCTTCTTTCATCCTCCCATCATTATGAGGTATTGCCTCGGGACAAGGCGTGGGGGGTTAATTTGGCTCCCTGCCCCTACTCCAAGAGGAATGCTTGTCTGGTTTTGGAAAGGAGCATAGCGAGAGGGCGGATGAGTACAAAACTAGGCTGCTGGAAACACAAAAAAGGGGAAACAATTGGCTAAAACCAGCGAGGATTTTCTCTGCCCTGCTCTCAAGAGAGGATTTGGAGGCATTACAACAAAATAGCCCCCTCCGCCCCCCGAAAGTACAACTTGCCACGAGTCTCCGTCCTGCACCAACTGATGCTTGCTCTGCAAAATGCCAGCGGGCTCCCGGAGCTCCTCTGCGCAACAGGGGTCATATTTCCATATATTGGACTCGGAATGAGGGGGTGGGAGGTGTCCCCCCGCTCTTTATCCCAAATACGCAAGTCTCCTCTTTCACTTGATTTTATTGCGGGCGAAGCTGTAAAAATCTTTCTTCCACATCTGCAAGACTTCTTAGTGCCAGCTGTCCTGAATTCCTGGGAAAAAGCCAGGCATTTTTAGCTTGCTTTCAGTGGCTTGTGCACCGCCGTCCCCTCGGGAAGGTGGGAGTCGGGGCTCTTCCCGCTCCCAGCAGCAGGAAGACTTGTCGGAGCGGCGAGCAAAAGCGTCCATCACAGGTTGGTGTGAGTAACCCATGGTGAGGGTCCTCAGCTCTCTTCTGCTGGTGGAGGTGCTGTGGCAGTCGTCTTCGATGGGAGAAAATGGGAAATGTTGTTATGGGAGAAGATAATTATTCCGAGGCTCTGTCAGAATTGAATTGAGAGCTCCAGAAAGGAGGACAAACAGGATTTAGGTAACTTGGTTTGAATTAACTTCCTAACCCTTCAGCCCTCCCAGAGTTTGATGGAGGACACTGATTGTCAAAACCTTCAGCATTTTCTTTAATCTGCCTCAGATTTGTTGCTTTGACCTGTTGTCCAGTCTCCAGGGATTGGTCCATTTTCTATCGTGGGGGAGTTTTGCCATTTTTAAAGAAAATGGTTGCTTTGGGGGGAATGCCCTTGGCAATGCTGCTCTTGCTCCGGTTTCGTGCTTTCTTGGAAAGGGCCTGTCTTGTGTGCTAAGATCTCATGCTGTCCCATAGATCATTTAAGTTGCCAGCGCTGAGATATGCTACAAACCTTGGTTTAGACCAGAAAGGGAAAATATAGGATGCTTCATCAGTTGGTTGAAGGAAACCAAGTTCCTCACTTAGGGTCTTCTCACGTTCAGAAGTGTGGTGTAGTTACAACATCTGGTTTTTCCATATCCACAATTCGGGCTCGTTTCTGGTGAAGATGACCATCATGTTGTCTTCAACTACACGCCATGAGACATCTCCTGCTGGGCTCCTCTCAGATCTCAGGAGCAGCAGTGGTCCAGGGAAGTGTTTTGGTTGAAATCAGGAGGTACCCAACAGCCTGGGCTAGATTTCAGAGAGAGTCTACTCCCAAACGGCTATCTTATCTTTTTCCCAGTTTCCCCCAGTTTCCACCTTGGAGGCACTATTGTACCAATGCGGAAGCCACCAGCACATTAAAGAATTTGAATTATTTGGAAGCTGCTGAAACGCATTAGTATTTACACGCCAGAAGATTTTCACATCTGAGTAGAAGCGAGGGAATACTGAGAAGTTGAAACATGATAAACATTAATTCAGATGTTAAATTACACTTGCTCTGGTTGTACTAGAACTCCTTTTGTTTGCATAAATATGCTGGGAAATGAGTTTACCAGCAAGAATGTTTGCAGTAATAAGAATGTTTAAGTCAACAGTAGATGCTTTGCTTTCTTCTCCACCCTCTCTTTTCTTTTCGTATTTGCAGCCGTGATATTTTGCATGTGCAACTCCTTTTTTTGAAATTGGCCTCCTCCGGCCAAGGCACAGAAACGCGTTACGTGATGGGCTGTCTTTCCGCCGTCAAAGCAGATGTCCGAAATTCAAGTACCACTTTTTGAAGGGGGGAGGAGAAGGGGAGGCAAAAAGTCTGACCACCGGTTTGCAAATCTGGAAGGGTCCGCGGAAATATTTTGGGAAATAATTTGCAATATGAAGCACACCAAAGGCAACAACAGCATCTTGGCAAGCAGTGGGTGAGCAGGAAATGAGGATAACATCACGGGCTCGGTTGTTCATAATTAGTTGTTTGTTTAGCTTGTCCTCTAACACAGTTCCTACAAAAGAGCCTATGTTGATTCTCAGATATGCTTATGTATAGAAGTGCCAGTGTTAATTTTTTATTGGCAATCTCCTAGCCCTTGAAGGAGTTTCACAGCGCGCCCGTGTAAGCTAGCGAATGACTTAATCAGATCAGGTAAAGTGCCAAAACGCGAGGCACCAAACCAGTTGGGCGCATATCTGATGAGATGTGTTAATCTGCGGTGTAAGATAACCTGCCTTTCAAATCGGGTCACATTTGGAAGTGGTACACCGAGTTGTGTAAGATGCATTCCCTTCCACTGGCATAGAGTATCCTACATCTGTTTGCGCGGACTTAACCCTGCTCTGAATGAACCGCAGCAGCGCTGAACGCCGTCTGTTTGTTGTGCCGGGACAAGCACGAGGAGCAAGTTGGGTTTTTACCTGTTTAAATAAGTTTCGTTTCCCTTTTCCTGCGTTTACCTTCGGCCTCGCAAAAACTGCACTGTTAGAGCTTATGCATTTTTCTCTCATTGCACGTGTTCAAGAGGCCCCAATTCCCAATATTAACTTGGTTGCGTTCACTGCCTGCCCATCAGAATTACCCGCAGAAAACTTTCCCTGTGGAATTTTGTTGTTGTTATTGTTGATGGAAAGTTATTTTTTTTTTCCATGGCGAATGCCCTCCTTTCCCCCAAACTGCTCAGCTGAAAACCCAGTTTTCAATAGATGAACAAACGTAGTGACCAGACTCATCTTTGCGCTTCCAGCTGCTCGCCCTGTAAGCTACAGCAGTGCTAAATATATGTGTAGAGAGAAGGTAAGTAGGCAGAAAAGAGTTTAAGTTAATATGTAGTTATCTAATTTACCTCGCCTTTTGCATCATTGCCTGATTTAGACCCATAGTATTTAGTAGAGTACTTGTTTCACTTCAGTGGTGGGCCAGCATTTTAATAAGGCGAGGTCTAGGAGATTTACCACTGCATCTTCTGCTTTATGAACCAGAAACTTCTGCCCAGAAAAACACTCCTCAGACTTCCACTATAGCATTGAATATTCCTTTCTTGGCAGCCGGTTGGCCTTTTCTCATCCAACCCGCACAGTTTGGAAATACGTTTTGAAAAAACCCAACGAACCACCACGTCATTCCCACTATGGTGCTCTCCACCGGCGATGCCAAAAGGGAAGGAGTCACGTTGGTGGCACTAAAGTATCGCTTGAGTCACCCGAGTAAAACCAAGGGCCTACTCATGATAGAAGTGTGTTTTCCAAGGACTTTTTTTGAACTCTGAAGGGAAATGGTGCTGCTCTGCCTTGGGTGGCTCGCTGTATTCATTGCCTAAAGTCCGCTTTGAAGTGAAACTCTTCTTCCTCGACAACCTGTGTTCGTGTCAGCCAGAGCTTTTGAGGCCTCTAGGTGATATTTTGGGGGAGGAAAATGCCGTATGAGATGAATCCGGCTAATTAACAGCTTCGTTGGCAGAACTCGGCTTATTTCCCGGGAACTTGGTGCCGATGCCGGCATTGCGCTGTGTTTGCGTGGGAATTGCAAAGAGGAGAAAACCCTTGACGTCGTCGTTGAAACCCGAGCCTGGGTCCGTCGGCGCAGCCGGTTGTAAACCCTGGCGAGTCATAAGCTGCGGTTGGGGGGCAGAATCATTTGGAAGCCGGCAATAACCCGAATCTAAGGATTCTTATGAATAACATGCAATTTTAGTAATGTTTTCATAAACAGCGGCGATGGCGGCGTTTTAGTAAACAGTGGCATTAGTTGCATCAAAATTGCACCACATTGGCTTTTAAATTACTCCACCTGTCTGTATGAATGGGATTTTCAATGCCGAGCCACACAGACAGCTGCTGCTAATGTTTTTTGGGTTGGTTTCGCCCCCCCCTCCTCCCTGCGCAGATAATGCTGGCAAATCTACAGCCATCAAGGCCTGGTTTCTGATGTAAAACGGTACCTGACCTACTGGCTCTGGTGCTACAAAAGGAACAGCTTTAATTACTAATGGCCGTGTTTTAGTTTTGTACTTGTTGATGTAAAAAATGTCATCTTAGAGCGGCATAACCTCTGGTTCACTTCCACCGGCGATGGTACGCTGGCTGCAATTATTTTCAAAATAATTTGTGCTCCTCGGTGGCAGCTTGCAAGCTGGCCTTGTTAGCGCTCAGATAATTAGCAGGGGTCTGGCCCTCCAGGTCCTTCTGCCCCCGAGTCCTGCTGGCTCCCCCGCACCTCAGCGGGCCGTACCGGGGCGAAACAGGAATTGTGCTTATAAATCAACGCTTATAAATCCTTAAAAGGAGGGTGCTGGAAGGATGGGGCCAGGCTTTTTTCAGTGGTGCCCAGCGATAGGACAACAGGTAACGGGCACAAACTTGACCATAGGAAGTTCCATCTGAACGTGAGGAGGAACTTCTTTCCTTTGAGGGTGGCCAAACATTGGAAGAGGCTGCCCAGAGAGGTGGTGGAATCTCCAACTCTGGAGACATTCCCAACCCGCCTGGATGCCATCCTGTGCCACCTGCTCTGGGTGGCCCTGCTCTGGCAGGGGGGTTGGACCAGATGATCTCCAGAGGTCCCTGCCAACCCTGGGGATTCTGGGATTTTGTGATTCTGTGAAATCCTGCTCGATTTATTTGTAGGACCACCCCTCCTACTAGCTGGCTGTAAAACCCAGGAATTCTTGAGCCGAATTCTGCCGGGGGTTGTTGCCCATTAAACGGGGACATGGGTTAGTGGTGGCTTTGGCAGTGTTAGGTTGATGATTGGACTTGATGATCTTAATGGTCCCTTCCAACCTAGACGATTCTTCTATGAGTCTATGAACCCCTCGGGAAGCTTGGAGGGGTTAGGTGGGAGTGAATCGGGGCACACGGCCTTGTCTCACTGGTTATTAACAAAAGGATGGCTAACGAGGCTGATACCCCGCCTGATGCCATCTCCCAGGGCTGAGTTTGGTTGGGATGATCCAGTTACCAGCCTTGTGCCGGGCTTTAAAAGGGTTAAAGGCGATAACGGTGCCATTAAAAATCCAGCTTGCCAATGAGCTATTTTGTGTGAATGGTATAAATATAAGATACACTTGTCTGGCTCATTTGCAAGCATTCTTTTTGACTTCTTTCGCACAACTGGTGTTTTTGTGTTTAATTTAACAAGAAATGAGTAGTAAATGAAAGCTGCTGCCTGAAATCCCACTGTGAGCGTGTTTTGCACTTGGCTCCCCAGTGAAAAGGCAATTTGTGAAATTATGTGATAGAGTAATTAGATGAAGCCAGGGCTTCTGATTGTTGCCATGCTTATGTGGTAAAGGTTTGCTGGGGGAAAAAAAAAAAAAACCAACCCAACAAAAAAACCCAACCAACACGGATTATTACCCTGGCAAGTTGGCTCAAAGCTTCTTCATTTATTTGTAAACAGAATATTTAGTGACCGCATAGGAAGTAGCTGTAATCACCAGCTCGTAAAGAAACCACAGCAGAGCTTTTGGATTTTTACAGAGTGCTCATGTAAAATTTAAGCTGGGAGGCAGAATCCCTGTTAATGTAATTAGGATCTAATTTACCACCCTTTGCACACAGATGTAATAATGTCTAGATATTTATTCTATCTTTAAGCACATTACATATACCTCAGTGCAGCAGTTACTGAACAGAAACAGGTGTGAGCACTTTCCGGATTCATTTTTACACTGTAAACACACAGCGATTTAAGGGGAAATATTTACCAAAAAAACCACCCCCCCCAAAAAAAAAAAACGAGGGGAAGGAATGTCTGCAAATGAGGCAGTAATGGACAGTTGCCCTTTATGTACTGATGGATTTCTCAATGGTTAAGTAAATTAAAGCAAATGCTAGAAAAAATCAATAGGCTTGCAGAGTCTTGGTTGTGCCTCATAGACTTCAGGACAGAATGACAGATGTGGTGCATATGACCCATTTAAGTATTAATGCTTGGGAAATTGCCTCTGCGTGCAAGGTTATAGGCCTAGGAATATTGTTATATTAAATTACAGACAATAATATTTTTAAGTATATATGGAATTCATACGTTTCAGTTTAGTTGTTCTTCGGCGTTACATTTGCTCGGGAAGATTAGTTGGCGGCGGCGTTCCTCTGGAACGGTAAATCAGGTTCTAAAAATGTTCAAGCGGTGAATTGTCTTTGCGGGGGCCGCTGCGGACCGGCGAGCCTGTTGCCCGCGACGGGGGTACGGCGAACGTGTTAAATAAGAGCCAGCTAGCCGATGTGTTCACCAGCAAATGTAGCATGTAAGCCAATCTAAATTAAATATCGTTAAAAAGCGGCTTTCTAAATGGGGAGAGGGCTTGCGCGATACGTAGGATGGCTGTTAAATCGGGTTATTCTGTATGACTAAACACAAAGTAAAATACGACGTGCGTGGCTGAGATGAGCTAAGTAAGGTAACCACCAAGTCAAATCTTTCTCACCGTCTTCTGCGCGCGCCGCCTTGGGAAGGGGCGACGTTGCATGGGCGGGATGAGTAAAAACTGACCCCGTGCAGAAAATCTCCCAAAATAGGGATGCTGTGATTAATCCGACCGGGCAGACGAGCTCTAGATGAGATAGTGTTTGCCACCTCTGATTTCTGTCATTTCTCGCCGTGCTTCCACCGAGGCAGCGGGGAGGTGGACCAAGTTAATTGCCTCTTCGTGGCATCCCTGGCAGGAGGACCATGAAAATAGCTGGGACCCCTGATTTGGGTGTTGGCATGAAGGCGGCGCAACGTCGTTGCCGTGTTTGCTGTCGGTGACAGCCCGACGTATCTTCCCAGTTATCCTGACTTCACCCCAAACGCCTGTTTCTGTGAAGGGAGCGGCAGATACGTTTTATATACAACTCCTGTGTTTGATTTTAAAGGGAGCTTGAGACTCTCACACTAACATTCCTGACGGGCTGAAGCCCTTGCGTGGAAAGGCTCGTCATCTTCCTTTGAAACATTAATTCTCATGCTTTACAGCCATTTGTGTAACAGATATTTTTTCCTTCCCCCCCCCCTTTTTTTTTTTTGTGGCTTGTTTTTTTTTCTTTTTTTCTTGATCACCTCTGCTATTCGAATTTTGTGTACCGCTGTTCTCCTTCCACATCCTCCCTTCTCCCCAAAAGCGTGGAAAACCAAAGCATCCCCACCACGGGGGTACAAGGGCTGCCAGCTGCCAGAACGGTGACATTGCAGGAGGGCAGGTGATTATTTTGGGGAGGAGAATGGGGTCCATTGTGGCCGGGGCTGGACGAGAGCGGCTGGTGCTGAGGGCTGTCAGGCCGGGGCTGAGTGGCGGCGGACCCTTGTCACACTGCCCGCATCCGGCTCCATTGCTATGGTGACGATACGCCGCGACCAAAATTGCGGCTGAGGGTCGGGCAGCAGCATCCTCCGCGGTCGCCGTCACCGGCAGCATCTCGGCGACGGCGTGTTGGAGCCGCTGAGGGCGCTGGGTGTCACAGCAGCGCCGAATCTCTCGTGACAGAAACCCCGCGCGGGTTTTCGGGTACGTGGGGAAATCGCTGCTGGCGCCGGCCTCGGCAGCAAAAATTGTCTCTACCTGTTTTAGTCATATTTATGTGCCTCCTGGTGGGTTTCCTTGATGTATTTCGTGTGACACCCAAGCTAGGATATATTCTGCTTTTATACGTGCCAATATACGTGCACAGGACCCAGGTGAGCTGGGTCTTTTGTTCCCGGCCAAACCAGGAGGGATCAAAGATTGGTGGGAACCCAGAAGTCATCGCTCAGGGTGGGTTTTGTTGGTTTCTGGGTCTGTCGGCTCCGTAGTTACCGCTGGCAAACTGGGCGACCACCCGCGTGCCTTCCCCACCGCCTTGTGTGGAAGCAGAGCATCCGCTTTCCTGGTCACCCTACAAAGGTGCTGGAATAAAGTCGGCGCTGGAAATACGGCACGAGCATCGTCGTTGTTTTCCAAGTCATTCGGGAGGGAGCTTAGGAAAAAGGGAACGCTGGCTTTGTGGCCATCGTTTTGCCGCGTTCCGTCTTTAGGACGCGTTTTAAGGCTGCGAGTTCCTTTTTGGTTTAGTGGCAAATGGCAACTCGGGGAAGAAGCAGCAACATGCTGCCGAAACGTGCTTTCTACATTTTCGAGCCTGAAAGTTTACTTTTAAAAAAATCTGAAACTTCTGGTATGGCGTTTCTTTCTTTTGAGCGGATCGATTTATTTGCCCCCTCCCCTCCCTGTGATGTTAAAGTACATTTGGCAGTAATTAGTTTATCCTTATTAGAAGCCGTGGTAAAAGGCATAGTTGCTGAGTCAATTCACTCCTTTTACTTCCCCTGTTGAGCCTTAATGTGTCCCAGTCCCCACCCCTTACAGTGAAAACATCATCAATTATAGGGCTGACAGGAGCCGGGGGCTCGGTCTAAGTTGCTCCTTGGGGTTATTCATCTTGCACCAAAAAAAACCTGGCACTCAGCAACATTCATCCCTTCCCCCTACCTGCAACGACTGAGCAAACAGTGGGGTGAATTATCAGAGGGAGGGGGGAAAAAAAAAAGGGGAAAACCGAGTTTGAATCCAACTTTGGGTTCACGCGGCGGGGAAAATAGAGCCACGGGCTGACGTGCGAGCTTCTGACCGCAGGTTTAATATTGCCACTGAATATTGAGGCTGGGTTGTCCTTCGGCCAGACGCCTTGCGGTGCTGCTTCTCGTGGCCTGACCTACAAGAGCTTTTCTATTTTGGCACCCGTGCTGGAAAAGCAGCTTCGGCGCTGGAAAAGCAGCTTCGGCGCTGCTGCCGCTGCGGAGGTGTGCTGGGGGCCCGACCCTCTGTCAGCTCTGGAGGGTGAAATAGGTTGAAAACGCTACTCGGGTTGCTCTGGTTTGATCCCATGATGTGTCCTGAACACCCTCAATCCCTTCTGGTGGGAAATATTTCAAAACAGGATCTTCCTTCTTAAATGCGATACGGGATTTTTCCTCTGAAACCTCCAGAAATACAAAAGCAGGGAATCAAATGTGCTTTGTTACCCTCGACTCCCCTCCCTACAAAACACAGCAAAAAATCCCCAGCCAGCCGAGCGAATCCAAACACCAAGACCTCAAACTTTGAGACTACTTAAATTTTCAAAGTTATCTTGGGGAGGGGGGCGAAAGAAAAGCAGGCTCTGCTTCCCTTTGCCCCAAAATATAATGCGGTGGCGATAAGGCAGGAGAAATTCCCTTAGCCATACACCTGGCTGGTTTTTACGCACCCGGCGCTGCGGTTAGATGGTTGTCTAAATAAACAGAGATTAGGTGGAGGGCTTTATCTCAAAGCTGGCACTGGTTATCACACCGCTTCCTCCCACTCCCTCCCTCTGATTGTGAGTTGTATAAGAAGACTTAGCAAGCATAACTTCGAGGCGATAACCTTTGGATGTTAGTTCAAGGAAGCTGTGCCATAGTAACAACAACAACAACCCAAAAAAAAAAAAAAAAAAAAAACACACCAACCCNAAAAAAATCACACCAACTCCATGGCAGCCTATTTGAACGGGGGGTGTAATTTGACCGCAACGCTGATTTACAAGGAGGAAATACTTGGTGAGCTTTTTGCTGCGAGAGCCCTATTTGAATTTGGCCCGATCGATAATTTTCATGTTTGAACAGTCATCAAAGATGCCAGGAACGAACTTGTGTTTGTTCTTCAAATCATCTCTCTGCTAGGGGGGGTGTCTTATTTTTAACCTGCTCTAACAAAGAGAAGCTGTAATGTTTCATTTGGACAAATTGCTCTAGCCCGGCAGTTGGGGCTTCAATTGATCTTGACGCAGCCCTGGAAGAAGCCACACTTGACATTTGCGTTTGATGGTAAATGATATATATATATTCAAGCACAGGACATAATAAGAGGCTGCCAGGTAGTGGGGAGCCTCCATAAAAGCAAAGAGGCAAACTCCTCGTGGTTCTGCATGGGTGTGAAATCAAAATACGTCTTTTCCCACCATATCTCGGCATGCTGATGGGTGACGTACAACACGCGAAGGGGAGGAGAAAGGTCTTTGGGGGTCCTTGTGACATGCCTTCCCAAAATAAAAGACAAAAAACCAAAAAAAACCCCCAGCAAACCCAACAACCCCCCCCCTCCCATAAGCAGCGAGAGGAAGGAGGGGGAAGGCGTCCGCGCGCGCTACCGCGAGGCAATGTCATCATGATGTTGGGAAGCCAGCTCACCGCGAGCGGGTGAGCGCGGGCATCTCTGCCCTTGTCGTTCGCATTACCGCGGTGCCACGCGCCCAGTTACACAATGCGTAAAGGCGAGGGTTATTTCTAGGACGGATAATTGAACATTAATACTCGTTGACATTGTCGTAGGGATGATATGTCAAGCTGACAGGGCCTGTGTGCTTACATCTGCTGATCGGCCGCAGACGGAGGGGACGTTTGGCAGATCAGACCTGGGGCCTGGCTGCCGCCGAGCCGGGGATGATACAGCCATTAATCACGAGCTGCCATCTTGGGCTGCCTTCCCTCAAAGAGTGGCCGGGTCCCTGCTTTTGGGGGTGGAGGACATAGGTTGAGAAACCTTGTTGAGCCCCGTACGCGTGTGGGCACCTCTGCGTGCGTCAAGATGTATATGTGCAGATAAAATATCCGCGAAAGCGTCCTTGATGCGGTGTATGCATGGGTGCCACCATGGTCCGAAACAACTGTTTTCAATCTACTAACGTAAAAATGAAAGAAAGCGGAGTAGAGGAGTCATCCCTCCGAAGGACTGAGAGAGTGATCAAGTTTGATGAGGTGTTCCTGATTATCTCTATCTTAGGAATTAACTGACATAAAAACGGTAGCAGGATTAGCGTTTTTTTAGATTTTTTTTTTTTAAGCATCTTTTTTGTGTCTCTCTTCTTCTGGATGTCAAGAGATCCTTCGAGGCAGCCTGCTATAGAGAAAGTAGCTACGTTGCCATCACTCTTGTCCCCTCCCAGCCAAAATCCCACAAATAGTGCCTTTCGGTATCACTTTAAAATGAGTCTTCAGAGGGCTAGTGGTTTTGTCACCGTGTTTCTACAGCTGGACTTTGCAGCACAAGTAACTGTTCAGAGGAACGAGAAGCAGACGGAAAACAATTAAAGGGGCCTCTGACACCGGAGTCAGTTCTACTTTCTTAAAATAGGGCTAAACATCATGTTTGTAACGTCTCGCGTACACTTTTGCTCTGCATAAAATGCTATGAAATAGGGCCCTTGAGAACATCCATTATCACATTTTGGTTAACATCACAGATTTTAAAAATCCCAGTTGCACCGAAGCCATGAAATAAAGCTTTCATCTGTAAAGATCTAGTTTCTCTTTGTTATTAAAATAAATGAAGCCATTAAACAAAATATATGCATATAATAGTCAAGTTCATCATTTCGTATCATCAAAATGATAAATTTGACTTTTTTTTTTTTTTTAATTGGAGCAGTCATCTTAGAAAAGTTCGCGTATAGAACAAGATCAAATGTGCCTGGTCTCTCTTTCTAACTTTGTGACTTGTTAGTGGTGACATTTTTTTGGTCTTCAGCTACTTTCATTTAGGTCTTTCTATAAGAGATGCGGAGTTTTGTTCAGAAAGGAGGGGGAAGCAGAGCGAGGGATTTTAAACTTGCTCATGAGAAGATTAATTGATTGTATGTTAGTATCCTCGTGAATTATTAATGGCCATCGGGTCATAAATGTGCTGAAAGCGACGTGCCGTCTCAACGCTTTTGCTTCCAAATATGTTGATGGTCTGGTTTGTGGTGGTATCTGTGGAGGCATCCATATGTGTGTGGTGCTTGATGTCCTCAGACCTCGAAGGAGAACAGGCAGGAGATGCCAGAGGGGATGCTCGAGCTGGGGATAGGGTAGGCACTGCCTTCTTGTAGATGACTTTTTTTTGGGGAAGGGCCCCTTCCAAAAATCCCTGCCCTGACCTCGTCCATCTGTCATCCTGTAGAAGACGCCCACTGAGGGTCTCACCTTACAAAGATGAGGACTTTGGCCGTGTTCATGTCAGCTGATCACCATATCTCAAGTCACAGACAGCTTGGCCATTTCAGGGCTCGCCCACCCACCGTTGCCGAATGCCAGCCCCTGGGAAGCACCTTGCTCCATACATATTCCCACTGAAACACAAAGTTTGGTCCCACCAACCCTCCGCAAAGGAGAGTACGGATTGGTCTTTGAAGGTTTTTTGAAAGCCAGGTAAAATTGGTGGAGAGCTACATCAACTTTGGCAAGAGAAAAGGTTATTATTTGGGGGGGTCCCTCTCGGTCCAAGCAGGTTGTCAAAAGGGAAGAGTCACATCCTGGAGACTGTCCAAGCCTTTTTGGTGAGGTTTTGATAAGGACGGGAATCCAATATGTAGTGATGTGTGGGGAAATGTGTGTTAATTTAGGGTTAAATCTGGAAATCTGGGGGAGAACTGGGATGTGCTTTTTCCCAGCTCTCGTGAAATCGAAATCGCACATTTTTTTTGGTGCGTGCCCTTACTTCCTGGGAACTCATGTCTGTTTTATTCTTATATTCGTTAGCATTGTCAGACGGGTTTCTTTGCTAAGTAGGGTAAATAGTTAATTAGAGCAGTTGTTTCCTTTTGGAGACTTCTTAATTCATCCCTCAGAGTTAAATTTTAGCCCAGGCTGGTCAGAAAGTCTGTACTTCTGTGCAAGTCCCACACCCTGAAGCCACTTGAAGGGATTTCATGCGCTAAATGGGTGTAGAGAAATGGATTCTCTAGTCAGAAAGCAGAACTGCTTAGTCAAGTTTACCGAGTTAAAACTTGGCTGTATTATTTATATGTGCGATCTTAGCGAACTTGGGCTGTTTGAGCAGAAGGGAACTCATGAGAGCTGAGGAATGAAGGGGGTGGTTTACGAGGGACTCTTGGTTTAAAGGTAAAAATAATAGGAGGATGAACTTAGGGGGATGTAGGAGGTGGGATGGTGAAAAGGGGAGCACCTGGAATAGCTTGTTGGGGTGTTGGGACGCAAAGCCCAGCTCTAGCCCGGGTACATCGCATTTGAATTTCAACCTCAGATCTGCCTGCGCTCCTGTTTGGCAGATGTTGACTTGATAACGCCTGTGCGTTAAAGAATTCTGATTGTTTCTTTTGCCACCTTCGCAGCTTATGAAAATGCAAGTCGACCTAATGAATATTAATAAGACTGATGGCTGGATAACATCTAAGCCCGTGGCTCTTTGGAGCTCAAATGGGGTTAGTTGGAGGATTGTTGTGGCTGGGAATTTACATGCTTTTTAAGAATAAACTTCCCAAATGCTCTTATATTCTCCTTTAAAAACTGATTTTTGTTGTGGCATGCTTATGCATGCATGGGGTGGGGTTTTTTCCCCTTTTACTCTCTAGATATATAGTGAGATTAATACCACAGACGAGATGTCTGTGTTTTTTAAAACAAGGCAATTTATTAGGTGAGGAGAGAAACAAGCCCCATCTCTAAAATGTACGTTCAGTTCAGGGGTAATTAGATTGATAGCAACACTTTATTTTATTTTCCTCATTTATTTTTTGACTTTTCCCACACCCCATTCTCCAAGGCGGCTGCGGCAGTCGTTAGCGGGACAGGGAAAGCCACCGATGAATTCTGGTTCTCCAAATGGCCTGCCAGGCTTTAAAGTACATTTTGTGCAGTTAGTTAATAGAGCAGCTCGTTAGGCCCATCAAAGGGGACCTCACACCAGGGAGGGGGTGTCATGGAGCGGCTCCGAGGACCTGGCTTTTCAACCGGAGCCGCGCCAGCCAGCACCGCCATCTCCTCGGGGTTCCTGGTGAAACCAACACCGTGTCCGGAGCAATCTTCTCCGGATCTTAGTTTACTCCCTTGTAAAATAACCCCATTACCAACCTTTCTGCCCATTCGCTCTGCTCTTCTTAGCTCAGACCCAAAGGCTCCCAATTATGCAAAAAACCCCCCAAAACTCCAAACAAAAAACTCCAAACAAAAAACCCCAAACAAAAAACTAAGGCGCCTTTTTTGATAACTTCCTGCTCATTGAGACCTGCAGGGGCAGCCTTGAAAAGTGAGTTGAGTGGCTGAAAACTCAAAAGGCAAATAGAATCAAAGGGATGAGGTTTTGGGGTGGGTTTTTTTTCCCCAAAATACCCCTCGTCTCGATAGTTGGGACCTGTGCCTGGCGATGGTGTGGCTGCGCGGGGTGGAGTTGTTCTGCAGAGCGGCGATTTGGGGCATTGCCTGGTGTTTGCGAGCAATGCGGCGGTGAGGGGGAAGAGGGAATTTTGTACGTGTTCCAGGTCTGGAGATACTCTTGGAGGGCTTCGTGAAGACTCGGTGAGGGAGGATTTAATCAAGTTTCGGTGATTAAGGCGCCTTTGCGTCGTCATTGCTGCCAAATCCATGTTTAAGACTTACTCTGCATTCACTTTGCAAGTAAACTTATTCTTCCTAAAGCTTCCAAACGTGAGGAAAGCCCCCAGCTTTCCAAAGAGGAACAGTCACGTCCACGCAGCGCTTTTCCCCTTTTGCAAAAGGCCTTTTCTTTCCCTTCCCTTCCCTTGACAAAAAGGCTTAATTTTTTTTTTTAATTTTTTTTTTTTTTTTTAAAGCCAATATAAGGGGAGAGAGAAGAGGGGGAGAGTCATTAAAATGCAGTTCTTTCAATTACGTCCCGTTATTTGTCATCTTTATCGCTTTTCTATAGTTTCCACGGCACCTTTAATAGCGCGCCTGGTCGGGAAAGGTGAGCGGGAATGTGAGCACACTTGGCTGCCGCCGCCGCTGCTGCCTACGAGCCGTGCTCGAATCCCCGTCCCTGTAGATTTTAATGTCCCCGCAGACTGCTGGCAGCCTGCTTCCAGCTGTGGCAGGCATGATGCAGTGAATTGCTTTTGAATGTTCTTTACTCAAATAGGCAGTAATTACAAGCTTAAAGAGGTTTAGTGGTCCAGTAAACTACATAATCACCCCTGAATTAGCCTGGGCTCATCAGTTGCAGTCCAGCAACCTCAAGACTGCTGTTTGTATGCAGGCTTTATCACGTAGCAACCTGAGCAGCAGGTGTGGAACAGCAAGAATCCCCCATAAACACAACTGTCTACTGGGGACAATGATCTCTAATGAGATGAGGCTACAGCATCACTGTAATTTAAGTGGGAAAATTAGCGCCGGCGAAGGCGCGCTACTTCCAAGAGTCTCTGCTCCTTCGGAGAGCGGCGGTGTTTCGCTGGCTTGGTTTTTTTTTTCCTTCTTCTTTTCCTTCTTCATTTATTTTTTTTTCCTCCCAGATCTTCAATTGAATCTTTTTTTTTTCTTCTTCTTCTTCTTCTTTTTTTTTTTTTTTTTTTTTAAATGAAGAACACATTGTGGTTTTGCTTATAGGTTGAGTGGGCTTTATTCTTTTGCAAGGATACGTTGTGAATATTTAATGGTGGACGGGGCATCTGTTCAAGGTCTTTCCATGCCAACAAAGCGGCGTTGCAAAATAGCAGCTTTATCTTCTCATTTCCTTCCTCGGTGGTGGTTTGGTGTTGTGTTTTGGGGTTTGTTTTTTTTTCCAAATAGAGGATGTTCGAATGCAAACCCCCCTCGGTCTTGGCGTTGGAGGTTGGCACCTCAACACGGTGGTTGCCTTGAACTCTCTTTGCATGCCGGCTTGGTCCCTCCGTGAGAAAAAGCATCCAAGCGCATGGCAGGAGGCTTCCCAAATTGCTTGGTGGTTGCTCCCAAGGGTGCTATCACCCCAGGGAACCCACCTAAAGCTCCTACTCTCTCTTAAAGCCCACAGTCCTTGCTCAATACAGTGGCCCTCCATCACTCCGATGTGTAGGGTAGGGGTGGTGGGTGAAGAGGAGCTTTTTTACCCCCTGCTCACAGAGGGAGCTCCTGACATTCCGAAGGCTGCCTGAGAAAGAGAGCAAAAAGCACAAATAAAAGCTTTCGGCTTAGCTCTGGTAGGATACTGTGTCCAGTTTTGGGCCCCTCACGCCAAGAAAGACACTGAGGTGCTGGAGCATGTCCAGAGAAGGGCAACAGAGCTGGTGAGGGGTCTCACAAGTCCTACGAGGAGCAGCTGAGGGAACTGGGGGTCTGGAGAAGAGGATGCTGAGGGGAGACCTTCTCGCTCTCTAACACTACCTGAAAGGAGGGTGCAAAGACATGGGATCACGCTCTTCTTCCAAGTAAGAAGTGTTAGGGCAAGAGAAATGGCCTCAAGTTGCACCAGGGGAGGTTTAGATTGGATATTAGGAAAAATTTCTTCACCAAAAGGGTTGTCAGGCATTGGAACAGGCTGCCCAGGGCAGTGGTGGAATCGCCATCCCTGGAGATGTTCGAAAGATGGGCAGACGTGGTGCTGAGGAACGTGGGTTAGGGGTGGGTTGGGCAGTGTTGGGTTGATGGTTGGACTCGATGATCTTAAAGGTCCTTTCCAACCTGGGTGGTTCTCTGATTACAACCACCGGCGCTGGCATTTCCTGGCGATCGCGAAGTTATTTCTGAGCCCACCTGTTTGGGAAGGTGTTTGGGGTAGATAAGGACAGCGACTGCCTGCTGAGAAAAGGCTTCTGGTGAGGAGGTATTTACCTGAGCTAATCTGTCTTGGGCCGGCTCTGAAAACAACAGCAGCGCTTTCCTGGGGCTATCAGGTAGTCGGGATTTCCTTTAGCGTCCCGGGGACGGGGGATGTTTTCCTTCCTTCCCAAAAAGCACTCACCTAGGAAGGGTTGGGGGTTCACCTTCGGCCTGTTTTCGGTGAACCTTTCAGCGGCCGCCTGATAAAGACGCCGGCTTAACTGAAAAGCCGGGTTTCAGGGACGTGGATTTTAGCTCTAACGCGGCTGGATGCGGGGTGATGCATTTCCTCGGTTCCTTCGGTGTCACTTGGATGTAATACTTCATTGTTTTCCGCCACGTGCTGCGATGAAGAGAGTTTTGCCCATCTTCCGGATGCAATCTTTCTTTTAATTACCCTGTCCTTGGTTATTTTTAGGCTGTGCCAGAGCATAAAAAAACCCACCAAAAAATATAGAAAAACGGGGCAGAGGATGGCTAAGTGCATCGCCCGTCTCACATTAGCCCAAATAATCTTGATGCTGGAGCAAAAAATATCACTTAAGTGCATTTAGGGAAGTTAACGTGTGCGCACGAGCTCTGCGTGCACGTACGTCCGGGCGCTGAAGGAATGTTTGCCATGGGAAAAACTCTGCTCAATTGCCCAGGTATCCCGTGGGAGCTTCCGCCGAGGCTTGGCTTAAACTGGAAACCTGGTGGGAGCCCAGGGCAAGCTCCAAACACTGAGCTCTATCACAGCGTCTCCAAAAGGAAATAGCAGGAGCAGCGTTGCTTGGACGAGCTAAAGCTCGACTGGAAAAGGCGGTGGGTAATAATATATGGTATGGAAGGAATAATATTGTCACAGCCAGGGGATGGATTAGATGAGTTAAAAGGTTTTTCCATTTTCTGACTTCTGTAATATCCTGTGCAAGGGATGATCTGAACTTTTTTTCCTTAATGAGTGCTTGCATTATGAATAATTTGATGGGGCCACCGGAGAAGTATTGGCAGCGCATCCCAAGCCATACCATGTCTCTCCATCAGCCTGGGAAAGGATATTTATGTTAGCGAGTGCCAAAACTTGTTCACAGACAAGAAAATTATTTACAAAAGGGCAAATAGGAAAAAAAAAGCGAAGCACAGAGTGGGTTTTTTTGGTTTTTTTTTTTTCTTTTTTCCCCGGCACAACTCCTTCATTCAAATGTGTCGCAGTTGCCAGCACCATTTCCCCCCCGGCAATAAACCCCCAGAAATAAACCATCTCTTCCACCCTTTCCTTGCCTTCGCAGAGCAGGATTTTGCCTCCTTTCCTCACCTTCCATATTTTGGCAGGGTCGCTCGAAGCAGCCTGTGAAACCTTTAGTAAGGGAGGTGGCAGCGTAGTGGCCTGCCCGCAGTGCCGCGGGGACGTGGCATCTTGTCACCTCCTGTATTTTCCTGCGGTTTATTCATTTATTTTATTTTATTTTATTTTATTTTATTTTAT
>VZTS01007451.1:0-12850 GCA_013400795.1 Pluvianellus socialis
GGGGGGGGGGAAGGTGACGATTTGCACTGAAGATCTCCGAGGTACCCTGTTGTAATTCTCACCATTCAGAAAATGACTCCCCTCTGAGTCAGTGCTTTTTTCTGTTCAAAGAGATGCTCTGGCTCTTGATGCAGACAGACGGCCAGGACGTGTGTCCCATGGCTTCGTGCACGCAGCGCCTTGTGGCCGTTCTGGGAGCCGGGTCTGTTGTCCTGAGTAGTCTCTAATAAGAGCAATTATATTCTCCTTCCTTCCAAAATGTGCAGTGACTTGCCTTATGTGCTTGCTTCTTTCCGCCTTATGTTGGTGTTAGGATTTTGCTTGTTCTATTGCTTTCTCTCTGGCGAGTGAAGTAATTCCTCTATGAATTTGTTATGCTTTAGGATTAATGGAGAGTAAATGAACACAGTGCAGAACAAATGCAAAATTGTCTTTAGAAGAGTGTGAATCTGTTCCGCCGCATGATGTACCATTTTCTTCTGATTCTCTTTCATTTCACCCTTTCCTTCAACAAAGCAGTTAAAAGCTGTTGCTATTTATAAATTGACTCACAGATATTCAGTGTCAGACTGTAATGCTCCCCTGGGAGGCCAAGCAGGGAGGTTGCCCCTCTCCCTCGTGCATGGTCTCTCACCAGAGGAGGCTTGACGCGGAGCAGGAGAGCTGCCTTGGAAACTGTCTTAAGCATAAGCAGATGGCACCAAAATCTGATAGCACTTCAGGAGTGTGAAATTCATTAACTCCCCTCCCCACTCCCCAAATTAATATTTTTAAGCCAAGTATTATAGCATTTCTGGTCTAAGTTTTGTGTTCAGACAGTTTTACTCTGGAGAGCTGCTTCTCAGCCCAAAAAGCAGCCTAATGAGTCTAATGACTACAGAGACACCATCTCCCTAAATAGTTTTAAGCACTAGTAACTATCACCAGCTCTTACAGAAAAAACCCAGATCTATGGACTCAACAGGTTTGGCAAGCAGCTAGGAACTAAGGGAGAGAAAAGGCTTTGAAGTTCAAATGTGGTACAATTTTTCCCTGGGTCTGTCATTTCCATGTGTATTATAAGCAGTTCTGAAAGTTTGTCTAAGTTACAGCAGAGTCTTTTATTCCTGTTCGGTTTGGTTTTGACGGGTGAGCGCCGACGGAAGCTAATGCAGCCTCTGTGTCCTGCTCCTTTCTTTCAAGGCGGCCGGAGGGGGCTGGGGTCAGGATTGCGGGTTGCTGGGTGCTCACAGCGGTGGCTCAGGACCGATGCGCAGACCGGGCGCTCACCCCGCATCGGTGAAGCCTCGGGGACTCAGCTGTCCCCCTCCTTGATTTTACTGCCGCGGGACTCGCTTCTGCTCCGCTGGAACACCCCCGGCGCCGTGAGGCTGCCTGTCCCTCACCCGGCTTGAGAACCAGACGCTCCTCTGCCAGGTCCCCCTGGTCCCCGGAGCCAGCCCGGAGCGCTCTGGGTCACGGGTACCTCTGCGGCTCTGCGGAGCCACCCGGGTGACTGCCACTGCCTGGGGCAGAACGGCTTGTGTCACCCCAAAAATGCCTTTGTGCTGCCTTGCTCCCAGGAGACAGACAGGTTATCCTAACCTTCCTAAGCAGGGAATGTTTTAAGCTAAGGGGAGCGGCACAACTAATGTAAAAAAAAAAAAAAAAAAAAAAAAAAAAAAAAAAAAAGGCAACAAAATGTGATTTATAATACAGGAAGACTGTTGATGTGGCCAACAGGAAAGCCAGCAAATTCCTCCCTATCTTAGCTTCTTTCATCAGAAAAATAAGAACAGCAAAGTGGCTTTTGCATGTTTTTATGTCCCAGTGGGTAACCTCATTCTTGTCGAAGAATGTCCAGGATTCTCTTTCTTTCTACTTGTAATGCTCAAGTATTATAAATATCAACAGCAGCTGAAGAAGAATTATGAAATCCAAGAAAAGCTCGCTCTGTTAAGAAGCAACAAACTTTCCTGCATTGTTGTGACCAAATCCCAGAGATGTTTCTTCTGCCCCTGAGAGGACAGAGTCACTCATTGTCTGGGGAGATACGGGTAGGCGGAAAGCTTTGAATAAAGACACGTTAGATCAGTTTGTTCACACATGGCTCTGCCCTTGTTCCCCTAGAGCTCCAGCTGACATTAGCAGGAGTTTTGGGCGAAAAAGAGTGAAACAAAAAAATCAGGATTTGCCTCCTGCTATTTTATTGCATGTATTCAGACCCAAGCGAAAATACTCGGGAGCAAATGAGATTCTCACCATTGGCTTCAGTGGCTCTGGATCTTCTCTTCAAGTAAGAATTTTTGTATTCCTGACAGGTGCAGAAAAAGTACCAGAGTTTCTTTATTCTTGTTACAACTAAACCTTGTGAGCAACCAGACTTTCAAATAATTAAATCTGTAATCCCCTAAGAATCTTATGCTGGCTTCATAATTCCTGTTTAACAAAGGTTGTCTGTCAAGTCACAAGTTTATGAGGAAGATAAACTGCGACGGGGGGAGCGAGCTGCTGTATATTAGCCATCCTTCTCTGTTGCCATGTGGCTGTGCACAAATCCCCGTTGTACCAATACCGTTAAATAATAACACAGAAATGTGCAGGGCATCTGCTGGAGTTTTTTGTGAGGGTATACAATTAATGAGTCTCCCATGGATTCAGTTATTATCGAGCACTAATTATTGACAATTACACAAAGTCTTTAAAAGGAGACACGCTCGGAGACATGGTTTAGTGGCGGACCTGGTAGAGTAGGGTCAATGGTTGAACTAGATGATCTTAAAGATCTTTTCCAATTTAAATGATTCTATGAAAAAGTTGCAAGATCTTGGCTGTCAGTGTCCCATCAGCCATGGATTTGGCCCTTTCTGGACATCCTATCCTTACCTGCGTAGGGTGGCGTTTGGTGGCCATCCTTTTGAGCTAATAGCAGTACTTTTCAACACAGGAAGATGCTTACCTGGAACGGTCTGGCTCGGGAAGATACTTGTCACCTCTCTTCGTACAAACGCTTCATTCATTTTGTGCCTAAATGCTTTTCTTCAGTTACTGTGAAGGACCTGAAACGTGTTCCTCTTCCCAGGGGATACAGCAAGCACCAATAGTTGAACTGGATGGGCCAAAGCTACGCAGTGGGGACAAAGCTGGGAGGGGAAACTGGTGGTGACATCTCAGCCTTGCTGAAATACTGGCAAAACCAGATGTCAGTGTAGTCCCAACATAATCGCGGCAGCTACTGTATGCTAAAATAGAGCAGAATTCCGGGGACAGTGCTAGGACATGGGTGTATGTCCTTAGTGCCAAGCAGTCCAGACTGAGCACCTGGAGGTGAGCACCATGGGGTGGCTGGCTCTGGAGAGGGCTGGTCCGTGTCCCGTTTCACCAGTTCTGGTTGAACACGGAATTCTAGACCTGCGGAGTGCTGTCCTTCAATGCGTGAGAGGAAGCAACGTTCAGGTGTTGACATTCCCCTCCAACCTCATTTTATTTTGCAATTAATTTCTAGTCGGGGTGGTAATTTCTACTGCACTCTTAATGATCAGAAATATTTGGCAGATTAACATCATTTAGCTTTCGTCTTCTCAAGGGAGATAAGAGAAAGGATTAAAAAGAAGGAAATTCCTTGCTAAATGCTGCTAAGACAATGAGTACAGAGTCTAGAGAAGTGAAATCAAATGAGTGAAAACAAAGGAAAAGTTCAGGAGCCCCTTGGCACTGCCGGTGGGATTTACCCTTTATTTACTGCTGACAGTCCATCTGTCAGCTCCCAAGCAAAACTGAACAGGAGACTACACCTGTCAACACGTCTGTGACGCAGAGATGGAGCAGATGTCGGAATTTGCACCACTGAAGCTAAAATTTATCTTATCTAGCATAAAACTGCTAATGGAGGTGAAAATGGCCACTCTTTAGTTCAGTGCTTGATCCTCTCCTTTTTTTCCCTCTTTCCTCTCCACTTTCCTGAATGCATATTCCCGGCTCAGCTTCGGCGGAAAGGAGTAAGTCACTGAAGAAATTTATTTTCACTAGTATTCAATCAAACCAGAATAATGTGTTTAATATCTGTGCGGCACCAGGGAGGTGGAAGATTCATGCACTCGGAGGAGGCGAGGGAAAGAGATGCATTAAAGGCAGCGCCTTGGTTCACTGCAGTATAAATTCCCCCTCACACACATGAAATACATTAAGGAGAGCCGCAATACAAATCAGCAAAGCGCGAGGAAGTCCCAAGTCAAAAGAAGAACAATATCATGTGCTATTATGTTATTACCGCTATATATTCTGGTATGTGTTATTAATGACAAATAAAATGCAAATGCTAAACATGAGGGCAGAGAAAGGAAATATGGGCTGGAATTAAGTCGAGAATATTGAGGTTTAATATCAGAGATGGCTTCCGGGCAGGGATGTCTAGTAGGAGGCATCTCGCCCTCCCGTGAGGAGAGGTCGGGCTCCAGCAGCGCATGCGGGAGCAGATGGAGCAAAGGAGGAATGGAGCTGAGGAAGGGGCTGAGGAAGGGGCTGTGGGGACCAATCCTGCTCGGGCGGAGAGGGATCGGCTGATCACCCCGCTTTCCTCTTGCTGAGCATATTCCATCTCCAGGGCACTTAACACACATTAACTGGCCGATCTCCACAGTTTCCCGAGGAACACCATGGAGAAGTGCCGTTATCCCCACCCTGCTGGGGGACACGGGGTCAGGTCGGTGGGTCTGTCTGCCAGCAGCCCCCGGACCTGCCCGGACTGTCGGTGCGCAGGTCCCTCCAGTGCTGCGGGGTTGGTATTTTTGCGGCGGGAGGGTTGCAGGGTAAGCTGTCAGAAGCCCAGACTGGATGTGAAACTGCGCTGGCTTTGCACATACGCAACCACGATTGCCCCGACTCCCAAAGAGACTTGAGCAGAGTCTTTTAATGACAGATGTAACTTGAATTTGCATGAACTCTTTGGGAATCCATAACATTTAAGAGCGGATGTCAATGGAATTGAGTGCAGCCATTGGATAATAGCCCCTCGCTGCTAGAAAAACTGCAAGCAAAGCCGAGGCATTTGGTTTTTGTTATAAAACAGAAGCTATTGATCCTGTAGCAGCAATCCGCTCCATAGGCAGTATTCCTATTACAGCAAATGACTGATGTAGTTTTAATCACTTTGTCTGATAGTGTCTGGTGCTAAAAAAAAATATATTCTTGACTTTGGGCTTTTCAAGAGTCTCAGGCTAAACAACTGCTGAGTAGGAACTGGCTTACGTATAACCTGCCGTCTGCTGTTAACTACAGGCACACACACACATCACTCTCCTAAGGTTAAACTGAGTAGAAGGTATGAGGGTATATATTGATATTTAAAGTAGATTACTTTCCCTGTCAGACAAAAATGTGTATTTATGTGCAAGTGTTCCTCTACTAGGGACATTCTCAAAAATTACTATGAATTTCAGATTGTGGGCAGGTTACGTCCATTTAAAAGCTATCTATCACAGCGAACAGATTCAATAGTCATCATTCTGACTGGCTTTCACAAATTCCATTTTTACAGCATCAAATGGTGTGCTCAATAGTAAAATTATTTTTACGAGTTTTAATCTGTCATTTCAAGACAGTTGCCGATTTGCCATATCAATAAGATCAGCGTCATTGAAGTTAACTGAGATTTACATTTCTAACTTAATTATGAGCTTACTCAATTTTATTCGAGGCCTCAGTTAAAAAATAAATAACTTTGGGCAGTGCATCTCACCAACAGCATCTCCGGGGTGCTGCTGAGAGTCGTAGTCTGCCCCAGCACCAGGGCTCGGGAATGCCCAGGGTTCGGCACTGGGCAGAGACCTGCTCCATGGCAGCCCTCCAGGGGAGCACCGCTGCTGCCCGCGGGGTGTGCTCAGCAGAGACTAAATCACACGTTTGCTTTCTTAGTTGCTTAAATACTTTCAAGGATTTCACCCCAAATCTGGGGCAAAGCGGGTTTGCTCCTGCTGTTGGCGCGTTGATGGTTTTGGTGAGTACAGTCGGAGGCAGGTCCTGATTGTGTGTCAGTCCTTAACACGTGCTTAACATCGGCTCGGCGTCCCGCCTGCTGCAGCCTTTCTGCCGTATGGAAAAGCTTTCCTGACGTGCATGACTCTTCGTTTACATAGAACTTCTTATTGTCTTCAGCAGTAACAGAATAGAAATGCGGCCATTGTCTCTTTGCCCCAAAACAAGGAAAAACAATAGAAATTTTTCCTAGTATGTCTGATAACTAGCAGTTACTAATGCATTGCTGTTCTACCAGTAAAAATGATGAGAGCCCTTGCCCTTCTCCTGAACATCTCCTGGTTCTGCTGGCCAGTCTCCTGTGTGGTACGGGAGACGAACGGTCTTTAGTTGAGCATTAATGTGCACCGCGAGCTGCAGAACATCATGATAACCCAGAGGTGATTCCTTCCAGCTATGGGATATCAGGGCAGAGCCCTTGGCTCCGGCAGACCTGGCTGTGTGACACGGGCCGTTCACACGTTGGGAAGGGCTGCTGGGATTATCTTGTCTATACAGTGAATGGCTCAACGGAAAGTAACAGGGTTGGGGGGAACGTGGTTCTGGATGTGCTCAGTATTGGGAATGAAATAACGTCTACATAAAGTTAAAGGCACAACTTCTGTCATTTTAATAGGACAGGCTTGTACTCTGTCATACATTTCCCTCTTCAGCACATATGGATCTTCACGATCTGTACTCCCAAATCCACAAGGAAAAGCCACGGTGATGTTGTGCCACCCTGCAACTCCCCATCTGCCTGCTGGTTCTCGGGCCGTTGTTTTGTGCCGGGACCGGAATTCCTCCATCCTCAATGCTCGTAGGTGACTGCCCGTCACAGGGAGCTGTAGCGTGGCCTTTCTGCCCGTTTTGTTGGCCACTGAACAAAAAATGTAAAGAAAGCGCAGCTCCTCATCGAGCGCTGAGCTAGTGAGCGTTCACACTCGAATGCTGTGTGTGTATGGAAATGATCTCATTTAACCATTTAAAAGGCTGTTTTGATTCTTGGGCTGTGCTGGGAAAAGGGAAGTGAGAATGATGATTGAAAAAGACAACCACAACAAGTGAACTGCGACTGTAGCTTGCTTCTTGATTGGAAGTATTTAGAAGGTGATGCTGGAACATGAAAATCAATTAACTCAAGAAGAAATCATGTTCCCTCCTTCCATGTTTCCTGGCATCCTGGTAGGCTTAACATCTGGGTGTCCTCAAGACATTTGATGCATTTCATTCATCATACATGACATTTGCATAATGCGAACATCATACTTTATGCAGATGCATCCTTGAATATTTCACAAATTATGATTGCTATTTAAACTTCCCATAAATAAAACCCACAGGGACTTGCCCACTTCTGAATGTGTGAAAATGCAAGGTCCAAAGTGACTCGTTACTTGTACTGGCACACTATAAATTCCCTTCGTATCACAAGTAAATACAGTGTCTTTCATTTTATTTTCTTTCTAAAGCCATTAAAATTCTATTAGCTGTTTGTGAATATTATTTCATGCCATCTGCATTTACTCCTAAGTTGTGATAGCGACAGCTGCAATAATTTGTATGCATTTTCTGTGTACAGTTAGTTATTGAGTAACAGAACCTTCCTCCTGCATTGCTATAGAAGATATAGCCAAATACAGAGATGGTTTGTTTGTAAATCTAAATCCCCAAAGTATTATTTTATTTATTAGGACAACAGAAGGGAAAATGGGGGACGAGAGAAGGGAAAATGTTTGATGTTATGTGACAAACAGCAGTGTTTCTCCTTTTCACTTATTTATTTGTCCCTCAGTCACAGTTTGGGGTTGAAAAGAAACCGGACAGTGTAAGAACAGACATATTTTATTCTGTCGTGTTTTCACTTGGGAGAGGCTGAAATCTTCTTTCTTTCTTTCTTTCTTTCTTTCTTTCTTTCTTTCTTTCTTTCTTTCTTTCTTTCTTTCTTTCTTTCTTTCTTTCTTTCTTTCTTTCTTTCTTTCTTTCTTTCTTTCTTTCTTTCTTTCTTTCTTTCTTTCTTTNTCTTTCTTTCTTTCTTTCTTTTTCTCTCTCTTTCTTTCTCTCTCTCTTTCTTTCTTTCTTTCTATCTTTCTATCTATCATCTATCTATCTATCTACCTGCCTACCTACCTGCCTATTTAATTGACTACCATTTACGTATGGTAGAGTTGCTGACGAGGAACTTGAACAACAAGCTGTGGTCCCCACGTCAGCAGCTGCTGTAAAGTCCCCTCGATTTCCATTAGCTGCGGATGTAGCCAGTAATTCTAAGCCAAATGAGATGTCTGAACATTACAGAGCAATAAACTTGGATAGCAACAGGTCAGCAGACAGCGCAGGGGTTCTGGGCTGGGGACGGAACATCCAAACACTTTTACTTGACATTTATTTCCCTGAGCGTTCTGGGTGGGAAGTTTGCCGCTGTGCGGGTGGCAGCATTTCAGCCATAGGTGAGCTCTGCTTTGGGACCTTCCTGAGGAGTCCCCTGCAAAATAATCGAGGGTGAGTTTCCTCCAAAGAGAGGTGTTGATGGCCAGGGCCTTAATTTTGTAAGCACAGAGCTAAGTGAGTGCCAGAATATTTTTGCTGTTTGATGCATGTGCTTGAGAAAGCGTGTCCCTCGCTTTTATGCTCGTATAAAGCCTGGCTTGAAAATACACAGGTGATAAATGCTTCAATATTTAACCATGATTTACCTGTGGCGAGTGAAGGAAAAATTATGCAAATAGGGCCTGAATCAGAGCAATGAGCCCCTTTATATTCTCCAGAAAATGTCAACATATAATGTTTTATGAATCGCTCACTTTCCTTTGAAAATAAAACACTTCTCCTTTTAGATGTTCAAGATTATGCCTGAACATAAATTACAGAGGAATGGTTTCCAGATTAATATGGTCCCCAAATGGCACGAATTCATATAGAAACGGGCTCTGTATGTAGAAAAACCTCCCAGTCTTCTGACTTGCTCCAAATCCCAGTCCCTGACTCACCCCAGTGCTCCTAGGACAGGAGCTGCTCAGTCAGTGGCAAGGGTGGGACTAATGGAAGGAGAGGAAATAAAACTGCATGGATCTGTTTTCAAATGGCATTACAATCAAGACAAGAAAAGCTCTTAGAACATAGCAAAGTCCCTGGAGTGAAAGTCCTATTCATTTGTGGGTAGATAAAACCAAAGGTGAAAAAGCAATGTCACGCAGAATTTCCACTTCTCTCATCTCTAGTGTTTGTTCTGGTCCTCTGTGGCCCTCGCAGGGGCTCAAACATCTGAGAAAAACAAATTTCAGCACATCACTTTGAATAATCCTGACTGAGTCATCAATTTAAATACCTAATTCCTATTAGCACTTTTCATCATCTCTCCTGAAAAGCTTTGATGAGGTTATGGCCATTTTCACCAAGAGGACAAGCGAGTTTCTGTCACACGCGATGATTCAGTGTTCCTCCCTCTGATAAACTGATTGCTTCTCACATGGAGCATTAAGAACTGGCTGTTTAAGGACCAGGAAAATGAAAGAAACCCCAGCAAAACCAGCACCTCTTCTGTAACGAGCTGCTCGGTTTCAGGAAGCCAGTCTCCCTGGGGTTTTACACTACATTAAAAGAAGATCTTTGAGGAAGGCATGTAAATGAAGAAAGCCAGGAGACAGCCTGCCCGAGCTGCCGGGGCTGCCTGCAGACCGGGCGATGACCTGAGAAAGCACCAGCTCCATTTTCTGTCCTCCTTTTCCTGGGAAGAGAAGTCGTAAGGTGGGAGTGGGCAGCTTTGTACCACTTCTCCACAATTCTTGCGCTTGGCCAAAAGTTGCTCTTAGCCTTAACCCATATTTATGAGTTTGAAAGCCGACTATTTGGGCTTCACTATAACAGCTTTTAAAGGCTACGTACAAATAAAAATCAATGGGAAATCAACACAGCAGATGCTAAGTGACTGAAAAAATGAAGTTGTTGATTGCAACCCAGAGACCTCTGGTGCAAAAATAACTCTATAGCTCCTTCAAGACAAGCCTTGGTAAATCAAATGGCAGAGAGGGATTGAGACCATATCACTAGTGTCCCCTTGGTGGAGTTATCAGTAAAAGCACAGCCTAATTTTAATTTGTTATTGGAATACTGTGGAAGGTCTATTTGGGGAAAAAAAGCGCCTCCTGCAAGGTAGATGCGCGCCTTGATCCCATGCAGTCTGCCAAAATGGAATTATTCTCTAGAGCTGATAGCCCCCAAACAGGCAAAGAAATGTCTATAAATCTTGGAAACTGCTGTTCTTTAGCTTACGGGTTCATTAATGGAGTGATGGGCCCTGGAAGAGAAATTGCCTTTTGTGTGATTGCCATTAGCAGGTTTGTTGACAATGAGCCTTCTGACCTTACCGGGCAGCCAGGCAGCGCGCTGCGCGGGGCGGGCGGGAGGGTGATTATTGCCGCGCTACCTTTTGGTCTAAACCAGAATAAAAAAAAGCAAGTCCATTTAGTAGCCTTGAAGGTCAGTAGTTTTTGCTGTCGGTGTGTGATGTCTTGGAGAGATTTTGTCACTGAAATGAAACTTGAAACGTGTTGAAACAAGAACGAGTGTTGCAGAGAGGCTGGTGTTTTCCCCTTTTGGTGGCTTGTATGTAGGTTGGGTGAGCTCAGAGCCAAAGGTGGGAGGCTGGAGAAGGGCTTCTGGTACGTGTGAGCAGGGGCAGGAGGGGGACGGGAACTGTGGAGGAGCCTAAAACAGAGGAGGCATTTCTGATGGCTTTCCTGGGATCTGGACATCTCCTTCCCAGCGCTGCCATTTTAACCATATTTCCTCACCGTCGGGAGAGGAGACGGTGTGACTGGGCGGTTTGCGGCTGTCCAAAGGCAGCAGATGGAAGTCAATAAAACAATCTTGAGAGAGGAGAGCTCCTGCTCCGAGCTCTCAGAGCTACATGACTTGCTGCAACCTCTTCCTATTATATTGGCTCTCCTCCCTGCCACAAACTGTTTGGTTCACAAAACTAAAATTACTGGAAGATACTGCAGAGAAATGAAGGTTTAATAATCTCCAATTTATTCTCAGTCCCGCTGGCAGTTCAGCCTTTACGACACAGAGTATTTTTAATTAGTTTTTGAGTTTCCTCTTTGGAAGACCACAGGCTCCAGATGGTAGGTGATCTCATCACCTCTCCATTCGAGGGGGTTTGGCCTATTTTGCTTATCTTCAGCTCTCCCTTGTTCCAGTGCAAGCAGGGTGAAACAGCAAATTGGGAGGAAGGGATTAACAGGAAGTAAAAAACATCTAGCAGTTGAAATGGCAACAGGCTCTCAACTCTCCCAAAGAGGTTGGATTGGGAAGAGGCTACTTTAATCAAGGAAAAAAAAAAAAAAACAACCCAAAACAAACCACCAAAAAAAGCAACTTGGCTGGATATTACAAAATTTCTACCTATCAGGTCTGTGGAATTTGGAGCTACATGGAGCTGGTGTTTCACCAGTTTCTGGGGTAGTGAACCTGTGCTCTAGTTTGTTTGTCACTGGCAAGTCAAATACCTGCTGTTGTTATCCCTCTGAAACTTAATCACTGAGAGCTGGACAAAAACTTCCCAGATGTACTCTCTCGATGTTGTGTATGAAGGGATGGGAACGACTCCGTGCCGCTGCTTGGTCCAGAAAGGGGGAAAAGTAAAGTGTTAGAAGCTTTGGATCAGCATCTTTGACAGTGGCAATGAAGTAGAAAAAGATGGAAAAATAATATAATCGTGCTTATGCTTTCTGTCTGGTACTTTCTGAAGCACTGGAAAAGGTTTCATCAGCTTTGTGTTGTGTCCTACTCCGCTGTGCTCCACTCCCTGCCTTCTTTCTGGTGTTTACCAGGAGTTCCTTGTCTTGGAAGTCCTGCCCAGGGAATGTCTAAGGTGAGAAAAACTAATTTCACACAAACAAGGACTGGAAGAGGAGGAGTCCTTATAGCTAGAGCCAGAGTACAGGTCCATTAACTTTAAAACATTGCGTAGCCTCAGAAACGCCTCTGTGTTTCTCATCTACAGACGAGGAGAAAGACCAAGACTGAATTAACGGGGGCCACACAAATACATCACCGCCCTGAGTAAGCACTGTCATCCCCTCCCGTGAGCACCCGTTCCAGTGACAGATTCATGGTCCTCAGAGAAATCAGACTCAGTTGTGGATGGAATCTAATTTCATCCCTTGTCATTAAACATCTGCAGGCCAGATTTGCTGTCCTGCCCAGCCTGTTGTTACGGGTAGGGAGAACGACGCTGCTGAAGAACAGTTGATCATTCTGGGGAATTCCCCCTTGGTTTTCCATGAGAAGTAGCAAAGTAGGGCTGATCTTGAGCGCATTAGTGTCTCTGCTGCAGGGAGAATTTTCCTTCTAAGGTGTGCTGTGCTCTGGAGAGCCCCCCAGCCCGGGGGTCTGCGCCGGGTCAGGCAGTTTTGGTGTTACACTTCCCACGTACGTACCTGCCTGGGCAGTGGCGTCTGCTTGACGATGCTCCACTGCACGAGTGTCACCATCACTCGGGAGCTGATAACAGCTATCAGCTAGTACCAGCTTGCACCCATATAATCCGAAGTGAATCTGTCATTTCCTGGCACACTTGCCAAGATCAACGCTGGTAAGAACACAGTGCTGTTCTCATGGTAAAGTAAATATGGCAGTTTTCACTGTGCTTTTTGTACCTAGGGTCAGTTTACATTTGAAGGTAAACCTCTCCGCAGCAGAGACAAGGCCACAGTGTGTAGTGCTCAGAAATGATGGCTCAGTCACAAAATCCCAGAATCCCCAGGGTTGTGAAGTTACCTCTGGAGATCATCCAGGTTGGGAATGTCTCCAGAGCCAGAGACTCCACCAACTCTCTGGGCAGCCTGTGCCAGTG
>VZTS01007452.1:0-40964 GCA_013400795.1 Pluvianellus socialis
GTCGAGGAATTTTTTGAGGCTCCATTTCGATGGAGCTGCTCCTTTTCCAGTCAAAAACAGAACGAGAACTAAAAAAGCGCGTAGGCGATGGGAGCGCTGACCCCCCTATCGCGGGCAGATTGCCAGCGGTTGCGGTCTGGGTCCAGGTCCGGGCTGGGGGAGCCGCGATCGCTACCAGTACTGGCGGCGGCCACGCGGACTCCGCCCCTCGGGCGCCACCGCCTCGTTAACACGTGTCTCATTAGCGATCCGGCTGATTTGCATACCCAGCGTGCACCGCGGCGGTCCCGTTCCGCCGCTCTCCGCCGCCACGACCGGTCTGCACCTTTAGGAGCGGCGGGACCGGTGCATCCGCGGCGGGGCCGGGCGGGCGGCTGTCCATGTGTCTATCCTTCTGGCTATCCGTGCGTCGCCCTGACCACAGGGGCACGGGGCGGGCGTGGGGTGCGGCGGGGGCCGCTAAAATGGCATACTCTGGTTTCTCTTCAGATCGTATAAATCTTTCGCCTTTTACTAAAGATTTCCGTGGAGAGGAACAGGCACGAGTGTCGAGGAATTTTTTGAGGCTCCATTTCGGTGGAGCTGCCCCTGTTCTAGTCAAAAGCAGAACGAGTTTCGCGATGGCGAGAAAAACGGGTTCCCGAGGAGGGCGCTGTGTCCGCCCGCAGAGCCCCCGCCGCGGCCTGAGCTGCCCCGCACTCTCTCCCGCAGCCGCCCAGCTGCTGAGGGCCCTCGCGGCCCGCGGGGCGCCGCCGGCCCTGCTGAAGGCGCTGGTTGCCGCGCTGACGCCGCCCGGGGAGGAAGCGCTGGGCTCCTGCCGCGGCACCCCCGAAGGTAAGAGGGCTGAGCCCGGCCCGGGGAGGAGGCGAGGGGCGCAGCAGCAGCGGGGGCTGCCGGCCGCCGGGTGAGCCTGATGGACCCTTCCAGGCTCTCTGAGCCGCGGGTGGGCGCAGATCCTGGTGGGGCACTTCATGTGATACGAAGCCACGGGGCTTCCCTGCAAGACGTCGCCCTTCCCTGCGAGCAGCGTGACTCCACGTCCCCTCCCTTCTAACATCTTAGAAGGGTTTCAAAGCGTTGTTCTCACCTTCCTGATGTTCCTCATGCAGATCCGACCGCGCTTTGCCTGAAGGAGCCCGTGCTGGGGTATGTTCAGCAGGCAGCTGCTGCAAAAGCTGTTGGGTAAGAAACTCTAGAGCAAAACCTACAGAAGCATAAAAGGGACCTTGGAAGAGTGGCTTCCTTTGGGTAGGTGTCGTGGTTCCACCAATCAGGCGGAACGACAGATGCTCTCCACCACCTCTCTTTTCAGAGAGAGGAGGGATGTAAAGAAAAGAGACTTACAAGTTTAGAAGGAACTAAACGACTTTAATGAAATAAAAATAAAATAATTAAATATATACAAAACCATATCAAGCTCCCCAGATGACACTCACGTCACCAGCAGGCACTGGAGAAGTCCCAGACTAGACTCCGTGGCAGATGGGAACTGGGTTCCAGATCTGGATTCAGGATCAGGATCAAAGGCAGACGAACAGACAGAGCCCTCTTCAGGCACCGGCCATTGAAAAAAGAGGCTGACCCTTTGAGCCCTCAGCTCTTATACCCAGCATGAGGCAGACGGGATGGAATACCCTGTTGGTCAGTTTTGGATCACCTGTCCTGTCCACTTCTTCCTGGAGGTGTGACCCCTCCATGCTTTTCCACTTCCAACCCTCCAGCAGGGCAAATACCAAAGTTGGCTGCCCTTGGTTGTTACAGCAAGAGCCTCTCTGCTACCATTCCTTGGCATCAACTATAAACGTGGGTGTCTTATCACTCTGAGCACCAACAGTCTTCTGCGTAACATGCTGTTAATGTCAGTAGTTAGAAGAGGCATAGCTAAAAAGTAAAGTTAATAAACAAAATTGGTCCTGTTTTAACTCAAACCAGGACAGTAGGAGAAGACTGGGACATGTTACTCCCAGGGAATGTTCACCCATTCACCTCTGGCACCGGAGCACCCCTACGGCTCCTGCACTAGGCTGTTCGGAGATGGGGTGTGCTCAGCAATAGGGCAGAGCCGCTGCCTGCAGGTAGCTCAGACCTTCCCTGCTCCAGACACTGGAGCTGGCTTGAAGTTTTGTTTACAGGGAGCTGTGGAATCCCATCTGCTCTGTCCTCGTGTGCTGTCAGTGTCCCCTGTATGGCTGGGCCTGGAAGCAATGTGTGTGTCTGGCCACAGCACAGGGCTGAAGGGTGGTGCTGTATTGATCAAGGCCACTCTATTCTCCATGTAGCTGGGAGCCACAGCAAGCAGTGAAACACCCTTGCTGAACATCAGCCACCCCTTGGAAGAGTCTAATGCCTATGACCGACTGCAGAATCCTTAAGGAAATTCAGCCGTTGGTACTAAAATTTGTTCGTTCAATATGAATCCCCTGCAGTGTCCACAAGGTAGTGCTATCAGAACACTTTTCCTGTGAAAGCAGATAACAGCCCTTGATGGGTAAGGGGACATACTGGTCCATCTTCCAGAGACATGCTGACAGAAGTAATGGTGGTGGCGTTAGAGTCCTGGGTGCTCCATGGCCACACAAGAAACTTGCTAGATTTTAATACACCCCAGGAAGCTCCTGCCAGTCATTCACCAATTTGTTCTCAGCAAGCCTGCATGTTAAATGGTTGCTAACCCATGCACTGACAAACATTTCTTGTTTATTTTGAGACTCTCCTGTCTTTTGTTGTCACTAGGGCAGGGTAGGAACACATCATTTTCCATTGGGATCGCACCAAAAGGCCCAGACTCAGTTTGTTCTGTGCTTCTTCCCCCATCAGGGGTAAGGGCTGATGACCTGTCTCATTGCAGCGTATTAGCCAAGGAGTCAGCAGAAGTGGCTGAAGAGCTGATCCAGCTGGAAGTGGTACGTGGCCTGATGGTTGCTGTGGGGAACATGGATCATGTGGCCAGCCAGAGACATGCCAGCGTCTCCCTGGAGGTGAGCGTGGTGGTACGTGGTGGAGAACATCATAGCACATGGTCTCCTCTCAGAGCACATGAGCAGAAAGGCTCCCTACGCTATGGGTTTTTTTCTAAGCATAGCAGATAGGGTTATCCACACAGGCAGGAGTGACACTTCCTTCAGGAAAGAGCTGTATTTCCTCTTCTGTCTGCCACCCACCACAAACAGGGTGCTGGATAGCCAACGTTGGGCCCTCACATGTGTACCCCCATGTTTGCTGCAGGTAGCAAACACAGACAGAGATTAGGGCCTCACCAAGACAATTTGCCCGGAGCAAGACACAAGCACAGAGTTATAAGCAGGCTCATGCTGGGTAAAGGGTTTTGGCCAGCCTCAGCAGGGCTTTGCCTGGGCAACAGCCACAGGGAAGGACCATGCTGTCAGTAGATGGGAAGGCCTGAACAAGCGATGGCTGAGAACCAGGCAGCTTGGGGGGAAAGGGTTTACAAACCTACCTAGTAATGCAGAGGGTGAATGCACCCTTCCTCTGAGCAGGCACCAACAGCAGAGCAGGAGGAACTCCCTGGCAACTACTGTGCTGCAGTCATTTCACTGAAACACCCTCCTGCCTCTTGTCAATGAATGTGGGAACTGGCAGAGGGGGAGGGCAGGAGGGAACAAGGTGAATCTTGAGCAGGGACCCACAAGTTCCTCGTGGTGTGTTTATAATAAAGTGCCAGTAGTAGCACTGTCGCTAAAGGAGGTGGGTCAGGGACTCACCGACACAGGTTATCTGGAGCCGTATCATTCACGTCACTCTGTACGCACATGCCTTCTTCCTACACACCAATTCTCTGCTCTTTTGCAGTATTTTGTCCGCATATTTCCCTTTGTGGAGGAGCGTGTAAAGGCAGCACTAGGACACACACTGTTCCAGCAGTTTATGGTAAACATGCCTCCCTTATGGGGTTTATTAGTGGCCCTGGGACCTTGGTTTGTTTTGCAGGGATATAGGGACTGGATTTTTTTTTCCACCAGAAATCCAGTCTTGCACAAGAGCCCAGAAATAAACCAAGCCACCCTTTGAGAAGTTTTCACCTTCAGTCTCAGTGTTCAGGAAGGTAATTGCTCTGACTCAGCCCCAAGACAGAGCAAGGAGGAATCTCACACTCTTGCTCCTTCTGTGACAGTGGGAACTTGGTGTTAGAGGTGCGAGCTGGAGGGTCAAATGAGGCAAGAGGTGCCCTGAGCTCCTCCAACTCTGGTCCCTCCTCACTCTAGCTTCTGGGTTGGGTATGCTGAATAGAAAGCGATGTTTGTTCCACCTTCTCTCCCTGGACCAAAGGCTAATATTTTGTTCCTTGCACCTAGGCCCATCCTTACTCACCCCAAGACACCAGTGGCAAGGCTAGATAATCCAAGTGTAGTAACATCTTAAGTAGAACGGGACTACCTTGCTTTAGGCCCAAACTCAGTAGAGCACAACAGCCCTTTCCCTCTGGATGTACTTATCCTAATATGGCGCAGGCAGAGCCCAGGTACCACTTCAGCACTTCAGAGGTCCTTAGAGCCTCCAGCCCACACTGCTCCCAGTGCCTAAGCTGTTGATCACAGAGTGCCCCAGCTGTGGGGGAGGAGGACCCAGTCCAGGTTGAAGTATCCCTCCTCTAGCGGCTTGTCACTGCTGCTTGCCCAGGTCCCAGTAAGAATCTAACTCATTTCCTGCCTTTTCCAGGACAGTCCTGAGATGTGGTACACAAAAATGGATCCAGTCCAGGCTGAAGAGCTGGCCTCCAATCTAGTAGACAGCCCCAGAGACATGGCAAGGATGCAGTCCGCAGAAGGTGTGTACAGAGTTGGGGGCACAGATACTTATATTACACCCTATACTTTCTGGGGGAAAAGGCAACTCAGGAAGCAGGAGACCAGGGTGGGGGTTTAGGGAAAGAGGGAGTAATGGTAGAAGGGTCCCTTTGTAAGGTGATGTTTGTATAGCTGCATCCTGCATTGCTGGACCCAGAGCTCACAGGGCTGTTTTGTCCTTTCCAAGGCAAACCCTGGAGCAAGCTGAACAAACAGGAAGCAGAGGACAACAGCACATGCCTCCCACCTGTCCTCCCCGACCCTGCCCCACTCCTTCCTAGAGGACAGGTTGTACAAAGCCACCTGAACCCAGGTTGCACATAAGGGCCATGGCAGACCCTGAGCCAGTGGCCAGCTTTGCACTTCTGCCCTCAAATACAGATTCTGGTGGGCTATTGACATGTGTATTTTGTGTGACATGTTAGCTATAGGAAATACATGTGAAAAAATGTGCAATAACATCCTGGTGCTTCCATCTTCAAAGCCCAAGTAAACTCCTGTGGTACCAGGGAGTCTCACAGGGCTCTTCCTCCTTACCTGATATCATAAGAGCTGAGCTACTCACTGCATGCTGAGCTTTCCTGCAGTGCAGGATAGGTGCCCTCTGGACCAGCTTCCCCCTTGCTTGGCAGTTCTACTTAGCAGGATCTCAAAATTTGAGTGATTTTTTATGTAAACATAAGAAACGTAAAGACTTAAGAAACCTCTATCTAAGATATCAGTCTATCTCTACAACAGCAGCCAGTGTTTAGGGGCTGTTAGACTTCACCAAAAATCAGCAAGAAATGTATTTTATAAGACAGAAGATAATTAAATCCAGAAATATTTATTTATCAGACTCTTTAAAATACCGATTTTTTACAATTACATATAGTCCATTTTCTTTCTAGAAAAGCCGGACTGGCTTTGCAAGGTTTCAGAGCACATCCGGAAAAAAAGTTGTGTGTACACTAGAAAACTATACATGTGTATCCAATTCTATTAGAGGAGACCATTGTCGCTAGGAAAGGGCCAGATGCTAGACACATCTAGCAGACTCTCAGGTCCCCCTCCCCAAGCCTGGCAGCGGGTGTTTCCAGCACTCCACTGAGTACCCCAATACCAGACCACGAAGAGAGAGAGGCTGCTGCGTTCGCTTCCCTCAGGCATACGCGACCCACAGGCACTCTACTGCATTTGAAATAGGAGTTACACAAACCACCGACAAACATGCAAGACATACAGAAGATTGCTTGCAAACCAGGTTTTGCTGTATTTACTAACACCACCGCTCGCTCATCTGCTTGCTGGCTGGCTCCTTCAGTTGTATGGCAGCTCTCAGGGCATCCAGTGCTTCTGTAACAGAAGAAAGCGACAGGGTGACTGACCTGGAAGCTGAACTGTCCCACCCAGCAGGGCTCTGCAAGGGCCACAGAAGGAAGTGAACTGAAAGAACTGCTCAACCAACATCAAATCCTGCCTGGTCCCACAAAGCTCTTCAGATGTACTTGTTCATTTCTACTCAGCAGCAGTTTCAAGCCTGCAGTTTGCAGTTCAAACTAGATGCCACTAATCCAGCCATCCTACAGGGCCAGATTTCCCTGGCCTATGAGGCAGAGAGGGTAGCAGGGCATTTACTCTTGTTTTCTTGTCACCACCCCTCTCATGAGGAACAGAGGGACACAGCTATTGGGCTGCATTTGAGATGGGAAGACAGAGTTGTTTAATAAAAAAAAAAAAATCTGAAGTAGTGACTCTTCTTAACAGTTCACTTTGATGCCACAAGTTTCAGCCTCATTTGAAAAAACCCTCGCAGCTCTGTTTTTGAGGCAAAGACTGCTGGCTGTAAGGGCTGAAGCGGCAGTCAAAGCCCAAGTTACTGCAACAGTGGCAGAAAAGCAGCAGTTACCAGTGTAGTTTCCTCTGTCCTAGACAGGCAGCATAGCTTACTGTGTGTCAGCCAAGCTCATATTCCTGCCTTGCTGCCTCACTACCACTGCTTCACCCAGCACAGGCCAAAGGGAGGCAGTGCTCTGGGAACAGGCAGCTGACATCCTCCTGCACGGAGCTGGGAAGTGACCAAACTGGGTCAGAACTGAACAGCCGGAGGGATTTTGAGGCACATTAAAGCAAAGCCCTATGCTAAGGCAAAGGCATGCCAAACAGATACTGGCAGACATGGCATCTCAGTATATGCCAGGTAGATTCTTGTTACAAGTGGATGGGTATGAAGGCCCGATATCCATGAAAACAGGAGTGGAAACAGTAGGCGTACCCCTATGAATCCCTAGAACATGGCACTGGGAGCTATTTCTCAAAGTTTAGTTTTCTGGCCAAGGCAAAAAGTGAACTATATAACCAACTAGCCAGAGTTCAGCTCACCTGCTCTTGGTGGATACTGCATTTTGCTCAAGGGAAGGCAGTTTTACCTGGCAGCGCAAAGCAAGTGGAAGTCACAAGCCAAAATTTTATTTTGGAAAGCGCAGACAATAGGACATTTCAGATCTGTCCCTGTGATCACCCAGGCAAGTGATCTAAACTGTAACCTATGCAGAAGGCCTGGGTGCTCAAACCCCCACAGGTATGCTGGTGTTACTTTCAGGTCTTTGGGGGGAAAAAAAGAAAACCACACACATTAGTGACAACGATAATCAGAGACAGGCACTAACATACCTCTGAAATTAAGGAATTTTCTTGAGGCCCCCTGCATGAAGTGATTAGCTCTGCTCACAAGGGTCTCAGGATCACAGTCTGGTTGCTCTCCAGTTCCCAAGAGGTCGTCAAGTTCAGTCATCATTCTCTATATTTAGAAGGATAACAGTGATGAGAAATTGACTTTCTGGAAATTCAATTAGTTTCTTCAAATCGGACACACCGATCAACAGAGCTGAGGTTCTACAGACTAGTACCACTCAGTGCTCATCAGCAGCAAGTAGAGGTTGCTAGTTGGAGAGGAAGGGAGACCAGCTGGCCACAAGCACTGAGATACCCCAGTTTAACCAGTTGGGCAGGAAACCACAGGAAAAAGTTGGCAGTGAGGAGAAAGTAACCCCACTGACAGCATCTTACAGTACAGCCCACAGCCTACCCAGCAGCACTTGGCTCAGCCAAGGCAAGGTGTAGAAGGCACGTAGAATCATCTACAACATGTAGATCTACATCTATCAACATGTAGAAGGCAGCCTGGATTGGGCTTGCCTCTTCCACATACCTGTCTCAGTTCTCTAGTCTGTTCTAGAAACTCCTCCTTCCTTTCATTAATTTGAGTCATAGCCTCACGGAAGTTGAACATGTAGGGAGAAAGCTCTTCCTCCTCATCCTTGGAAGGCTGCAAGAAACAGCCCAAGTAAGAACAGCAAGTTGTTCCCAGCTTTGAGATCCATTCAGCCCACTGCACACACATACATTGTGACCTGAGCCTTCTCCACTGGTCTGTGTTTCCTCAGTGTCAGTCTCCATCTGATTCTGTGTTTCACCACCTCCATTATGAGGGCTGAGCTCTTTCACTCTGCAACAAGAAGATTTGTCACACAAACTCTTCTTCCAGCAGTTTCTGGGCTACAGCATCACAAAACAACTACTGCAATCAATCAGTGCTCAGCAAGAGACATTCACTTCAGAAGCTGCACATTACCACCCCTAGAACAAGCTCACATGGGCAGAAGCCCCAGAGGGCTGTGGGCAGGAAAGCTGAGAGATGTTTGTCTCCACACCCAATCTAGGCCCTCTCCTAGGGAGACATGTCCGAGTACACAATGCTAATTGCCAGCAACACTTTTCACAGAAGCTGTCGTCCACATGGCAGTTTGGTCTGTCATGACCAACTAAGAGAACTCAGTACAGAAAAGTAATAAAGTTGATTTTTCCTGAAGATCCTCTGTGCCATAATAAGGATAAAAGCCATGGCTGATGACATGGTACTAGAGGTAGATGTCCGATAGCAACCAGGCATTTCATTCCAGTTAGGTTAGTGTATTTCCAGTGAGTTTCAGCCTGATAACCTCTTTCTTATCACTTGAGCTTGCCTTGCACGCTGGCTAAGAACCAATGGGCCCAACTCAATACTAGACTCTTACTGAAGCACACTAAGTCAGATGTTGCATTTTATCCTGTTCTTTCAGGTGAGAAGGAATGACTGTCCACCAGAGGAAAAAAAAACACAACCACACAAAAAAGAGCAACTTCAATCTAGAACCAAATCTGGGAGTCTGTCAAGATTCACAGTGTTCCTGAATGCTTATGACAAGAATTACCCTACATCTTTTCAGGGAGTGGAATGTTTTCCAGCAAGGAACCAAACAACCTTTCATAAACTAAACAAGGAAAAGCTACCAAGCCTGAAATGTGCAAGTGTCATCTTGTTAACATGTGACAAAAGTCACAGTCTCCTTTTTACTTGTCACATCACCAGAGGGGTGTAGAGGCATATAAAGCAGAGGCTGGGAGGCACTCACTGCTCTCTCAGGGGTTCCAGGTGTTGGCAAGACCCCCAGGGAAACCTGGGGCTCACTCCCTGCAAATCTACCTTGCCTTGCAGGTACCCAAGGTCAACCACTCAAAACACACACTCCCACTATCTGCTTCGAGGCATTTGAGATCTCCAGGTCCTTCAGATTTTGCCCAAAGTCTCCAAGGTGTCATACCCTGTTAGTTTTTAATCAAAGTCCATCAAGAACACCAAGTGTTTTGTGTCGTCTGTAGGGCCATGTCAGGGACACAATCTTAGTGCATTCCTTACAGATGGGACCCAACGTATTACAAGAAGTAAAGGGCATGCAGGTGACTATTCAGCACAGGGTAAACTCCCTACAGAAACCAGGGCAGTCTGAAGTCTAGCAGGAGACACTTCTCCTCTGAGGAAAGGAAACATTAAAACACAGTTTAATGCAAAGCGTATGACGTCTCACACAAAGAGCACCCAGGTTAGTTTCATAAGACAGCTCTAAGATAATTTGCCCTTAACAAACAACTTTAAAGTTCCCATTACATGCTGTGACAACAAAAGAACTTTTGGTCAGAATAAAAGCAGACAAAACTCATTCTGCAAGAAGAGCAGAATGCTCGGGTCAGAAAGGCCATTACCTGTCAGCGTATCTCAGTGTGTTTAAGGTGTACTCACACGAACTCATGCCTGGAGAAATCATTGCTATCTGCAAACAGAACAGAAGACTTCAGTGACTCCCACATCTGACTTTTGCTCACGTTAATGGCCCTGCAGATGTCACCAGACATCTGGGACGTGTTAGGGCAGAGGGTCAGAGTTGAGACATTCTGCCAAGTCCATTTTTCCTTACAGCTTTTGTGAGACATGCCAGTGGCCCCGTATCCACCTTTCCATTGGCTTTGTGTGCACCCACTGTGCTGTACCCCCTATGGGAAGCAGAGCCCTTTGAGAGCACACCAGGCTCAACTGTAGATTTACTTTATGCAAATGACTTCTGCAGTCCTGCTTCTACTGGGGCTGGGCAAAGCTCACTAGTTCTTGATCTCAGTCACCATGTGTGATCTCTCACTATGGGAGAATGGAGGAAGAAAACCTGTATGACTATTTTCTCAGGACTGGACCTTTCTGACTTCAACGTCCCCTTGCTCTAGAAGAACAAGCAGCTATTTGGTCAAATTGCAGAGCCCATAAGCAGTGTATAAATTTGTGCCATGTACATACTCACCATACAGGTCCTTGAGTTTGTTCCTATGAAAGAGTCTCTTAACACCTGGGTCAGCTTGCTCTCCCGGAAGGGGGTATGAGATTTGTTCTGCCCTAAAGCTCGGATACATTCCTAAGAAAAGACAAGTCTTGTGAAATGTGGTATCTGCATCTCTTCTCAAAACAGCTCTGCAAGTTATTCACTACCAATTGCTGGTAAACGCAAAAGGCTGGAGAATGGTCACCTCTATTGCTCTAAGTACTTCAGTACAGGTATTTGACTGTCACAGGACAGCTGGTATATCTGTCATGTGTTTAAAAAAAAGACAAGTTGAATGAAGTTTGAAATGGCTGTACCAGTGTCCAGCCTGACAACACTGCACTACTTCCCTGGAAACATTCTAAATGGAATTATACAGCATTTGCAGGTTGTTAACATGCTAAATGAGGATCTTTTTGGCTCTTTTTTTTCCCCCTTGCACTGGAAAGAAACAGAGCCAGATAACCCCAGAGTTGAACAAAACCCACGTGCTGATTAGCACTATTTGCTCCCAGAGCTATAGCTCACCTTCAAAGCCAGCAGGCTCTTATTGATTTCTGCACCTTCCATTCGTGTCTGCCGATCAGCAGTACATGTGTCTGCACCCCTCTCGTTTCCTGCTAGATCCACCAATGAAAATTTGCCAAGCAGTTTCCCTCTTTGGCGTAAGATAATTTGGAAGCAGGCGTGGGACCGTGAAGAGCTAGCGTTTGCGAAAGTCTGCCCAGATGTCCTACAGCAAAGATGCAAAGCATTAGAACTGTGCCAGAAAAGACAACAACAGGTGCAGACATTCAGTTAAGTTATTTAACCTCCCTGGTTTCTTCCCACACGTGAATACCTCTAGTTTGTGTGAATTATGAAATTACCTCTGATGTAAGAGCACAGGACTGCTGTGAGAAATACGAGCCTGCAGCCCAGTTGCTGAGATTTAAGGCTATTTAATCTTTATGCCTCACCTCAGCAGTCAGAAAGGCATTCCAGCGCAGACTGGCTAATGCCTTACATGCATTCAGAGCTGGAAGACATACCTTCAGGACTGCATCTCCCTGCCTCAGAACAGGCCACATGTCATTTTCCTAATGCATCTACCATTACACAATAAGCTCAGCCAAGCTCCCCACTAAACAGCATTAGCTGTGCAGCACATTACAATGATGGTAAATCCTCTTCTCCAGCCAAGCTGGCTTGGCACGTAACGTCTGCTGTGCAACTGCACCTGCCCCATCACTGCAAGACACAGACTGGAGTCTTACAAGTTACCGTATATCTCCCTGTGACCTTCACTATCAGTCCCTGGGAAGGCTGTCATGGCAGGTTCGCTGTCCCACCTGCATCCTTGGTGCTGGGGGGAAAGGGAGGTTGCCCTAAAGTGAGGCTGGAGTCTGAAATGTTAAAACAGTCTTGGCTTGAACCATCAGCCAAAAGTGTACGCACAGCAGTGTTGGATGCACGTATCTCCACATGCAGTGTAATACAAAACCCAAGGAGTTCTCTTTTGCCTAGTAATGTTTCCACAGCAGTTGCAACTTAACTGAGACAGATAAGACTTGGTAACACAGGTGTTTAGCTCCTGATTAAAGATACCATTACAATGGTAGAGTTGCCCTGACTGCAGCCCTCATGCCAGGATGATGAGCCAAGCCTATGGCTGTCCCTTGGCACCTGTTCTCAAGGATTCTTTAGGGAAAATCCCAGAACGACATGCAGTGTTTTTGTTGCCATTGGAATAGCTCATCTGGCCTGCACTTAAGCCATTTTTGCAGCTGTAGGTTGATGCCAGCTGCTCTTCCATGATCTTATAAGTCCACAGGGAGCTACTTGTGCTCCTGTGAACTAGCTGACACTTACAGAAAGCAACTAGACTGCTAAGTTCAGCTGTGGCACCAGGGCAGTCATCACCTCACATCAATAGTTTCTCTCTTCTTGGGAGTTACATGAGGACATGTGAACCATGAACTCCAACCTTCTCTATGGAAGGCAGGCTAAATCTATCCCTGCTAGCCCTTTATTCTGTAACCACCTTATTGTTTTCAGGCAGAGGTGCTGCTCAGTGCCTGCCTATTACTGAGGACAACCAGCTCCTGTTTCAGTCTCACAGTACAGCTACAGACATTATGAATTTTTTTTTTATAGACATGGAAGAACAACAGGACATGACACTTATAGATTTTAAGACACCAAACCTGCAGGCACTGCCCATCTCAATCATCCTGAACACATCCTCAGCACAGTGGACTCGTGTCTCTTGGAGACCAACAACCTGGACCTGCTGCTTGCCATCCTCCAGGACTCGAAGCTTTGCCTTCTTATTCAACAGGTCAAACACCTACATTCAGGCAACAAGATTGAGACCAATCTGAACAAAGTCTCCTTTAAGTATTTTGCGCTGTCTGTACAGAAACTTATATAGAAACAGCACCTTTAACGTAGCCTTCCAATTCAATTCCAAACACACCAGGAACAGACTATATAGAACTATAGAAACTACTAAGTTTCACCCAGCTACTTATGAACTGTTCAGCCAATAAGTCAGGGTAAGGTTTTTTAAAAAAAAGTCTTACCTTTCCATTGTATATTTCAAAGAAAGTCACATAGACTTCCAGGTTCTGACTCTTGTACCTGGGCTGGTTTAGGAGGAGGAAGACATCTTGTGCTAATGAGGAAAAGCAGGAGTTTAGTTAACTAGTTTAAAACATGTTCTAGTTGTTACTTGATCCACTTTCAAATACTGCACAGCCATAAGGCAGTGTCTGGCAGCTGAATGACAGTCATCCTAAACAAATGCTAGTGGAACAATTAGTGCTGTGCTACCATCTGGAGAATGGTTCCAGCAGCATCCTCATCCAGGGAACAAAAACACAGGGGAATACAGAATTTTCTGCTGCTAATGTCACCCACAGACAGCAATCCTTAATGATCTGGGGAACACTGGGATCTCCTATTATTTTAGACATGCCTGAAAGTCATGTATGTGTGTTCAAGCGCTTCTCACGGAAAGCTTAGAAAGCATCCCTCAACATCTGCATTGCTGCTGTTTGGAGACGATGATACGCTGGATTAGTTGACCCTTTGGCTGGGTCCAGTGCAGCTTCTCGCAATTAGGCTTCAGACTTTGAAACTGAGCTGGAAAGCAAAGACTTTCCTTTGGGGCCAGTCTAACTAATTTTCAGAGACCAGCAAACAGATGCAGTTGTTTCAACTTCCTCGTTACACACATTAAACTCACACCATGCTTTTCTAAAGGGTAGAGGAGGTCATGGTGCTTTCTAGGCAAGGGGCCTTTAAGCATCTGCGTTCTTAAGTAGTTTTGTATGTGCTAGGGTTTTTTGCATCTTATGCTTACAAGAAGAAACATAACATACACATTCATATGCTTTCTGTACAACAAGCTTTATTTCAAAAACAGGTAGGGTTGTGTTGCAAGTTGGGCATTTCCAAACACCATCCTTAGCCTGAGACAAAGGTAAAGCAGAAGAATCAAAATTAAATGGTTCAGCCCAGCAAAAGCCAAACTAGAAAATACATCATCTTTTTGCCTCAAAAACAAATATATTCCGATGAGTTAAGTGCGAATCTAGAAACTTACAGGCTGGGAAATATTTTGTGAAACTGATAAAAAAAATAGTCATATCTCTTGCAACACCTGCTTATTACTGAAAATGCAAATACTTTATGTATCTTTTATTGGAAAGGTTTTAAATAACCATACTAAGCCAGACCTTATCTATTTAAGAAAAACAAGCACTAATTTGATTTTTGTATCTAAAGAAGCATTAACTTACATGCAAAAGCATATATACCCTTTGAGGCATTCTGTGCTCTCCCAGAGAAGTCTCCGCCCATAGTCTGTGAAGAGAAAAGGCCAGCGGTAAGTTGTGGTACAAACAAGTCAGGCTACCTGATTTTAGTCCTGAGAACATCCTAGGAAGTAACCATATATATATATGCTCTGATGTCAGCGAGATGATTAGAACCCAGTGCAACTCAGGATAAAATTAGTTTGCTCCTTCCCTATCAGCTCAGAAAGAAGATGCGGACTATGCAAAGCAACAGCTGAATGCCTATAAGGCTCCACAGTGCAGAGTCAAAGCAGTTGTTCCTCCAAGGGGAAACACATGGCCTTCACAGTGCAACACAATAGCCTCTGGTCAGAAGAAACAAAGCCTCGGTTTTTTAGAAGGTAGGTTGAGTAATATTTTTCACTGCTACTTGCAAAAGCTTACATACGTGATCTCAAAACGCACAAAACTTCCAGAGCAGACAATATCTTTGACTCCTTTGAGCCAGGTACCTCTAATCCCAACAATACTTCTAGTTGGGGCTATCCTGGTGACTTGCTCTACCACTTTTATATGAGGCAGAGTCATTTATTTAAAACACAACTCAATCCCATGACACGTTCTCAATCTACCAGAGTTTAACGTGCAGCACTCCAGACTCAAGGCACAGCTATTGTCCTTGCACTAGACCTGCACCCTAGGGATCAGGAAGGGAAAGTACCTTCACTGCCTGCGACTTTAGTGCCTCACAGTTGTATTCCTGTAACAATGCTCAGATGAGTGGGTTTGTCTCCCCATTCTGGTGCAATGGAGGTAGCCTATGTCCAAACTCCTATAACTTCCAAATTTCCTTCTGGATTACTGGAGGAGATTTACAGCTCACTACCTAGCACTAATGATGGGACATCCTAGCCTAAAACTTGCCTCCAACACTGGAATGACAGCAACTGTCTGAGATTACTCAAACTGGCAGGCTAGCCTAGTCCAGTCCAGATCACTGTAGTTTGAGGTAAAGGCTTCTTGCAGAAGACAACAGCAGATTTGATGCCACTATCATGCTGCAGGGGAAGAGTTTCCCACTTTGCCTCCCTATAGTTTCCAGAAGAAAGAAGTTAAGACGACAGCACCGTTGTTGAAAATTTAGAACAGATCATCTTTGAGGCAGAAAACACAATCTGCAGGTCTCTTGAAACTACACAACTGGTAGACTGGAAGGAGTGGTTAGAAAGGGAACACACTAATTTGCCCACTTCACAAAAAATGCCAGAACACTTAAATGTTTCTGTGCAATGAGAGGCTTGTTCTTATATAATCACTAAAGTCTTTGGAATGCCTCCAAGCTCAAAACCCAACACAGACAATAGCCTTTGTTTCAGATGTATGCTAACATCCCCACTTTGCAAACTGGAGTTAGTCAGCAACAGCCATTTGAGACAAAGAATAGCCATGACTAACACTAACGTGTCAGGATATCCCAAGTCTTTCAAAAGTCAGCTATGGGGTGATTTTAGTACAACTTTCCTCACAACCTTGAAGGAAACCCACTAATACATGAAACTTCAGAAAAAGAGGATTAGCAACCAACAAAGTGTTAGCTTTGAGACAATAAACCCAAGATCCAAACTCCTTATCCAATCCTACTCATTGTCAACATCAAGGAGCTTTAAAATACTTTAGATAAAGCTAGAAAATTTGAGACCTTGGAGAAAAACTTACATGTGTCTTGCCACTGCCCGTCTGGCCATAAGCAAAGCATGTTGCCTTCCCACCCTCAAAGATGGTCTCTACAAGGGGTCTAGCAGTGAACCTGGGTATTCAGAAGGTAAAGAGACAATTAAGGAAAGCATTTCACACCTTGCTTCATCAGTTTTCCTAAAAAAAAAAAACCCAAACCAACAAACATACACAAATAAAGGAAGATCCCTAGGAAATCACCAAGACCATGCCAAAAATAAGCTTTAGACTTATCAGTCCTTGGGTTTCCTCCAAAAGGGATTTGAATGTTTATTTCAGGTAGCAGTTTTTTTGAGCCAGGATGCCATCTAGCCACAGCTCCATGCTTTTATCTTAAAAGTCATTCCCAATGAGAAGAAAGCATTACCTGTATACCATTTCATTAGATGAGAATTCATCAAATGAGAAGTCAAACCTAAATGTTTGGGTTTCAAGGTATTTTGTTAGGTCCACTTTCTGCTTTGGCTCATGCACCAGCAGGACACACTTGCTCGGAACAGTAATCACATCACATTCCTTTTTCAGAAGTTCTGTTGACAGAAAAGGCCCTCTGTTTTAACAGGAATAAGTAATGTCAAACTGCTCCAGGAGAGAGCTGCTTTGTCAGTGTGCTCACCTTGTTTGTTAAGGGGGCGCTTCCTCACACAGACACAAATCCTATGTTCTTCTATCTAAGAGAAAAGAAAACAAGTAATTATTTCCTAATTATGCCCACACCTACTTAATATTACAAACAGAAAGGTCTGATGCTCCTTCCTCACATCTACTTTTCTATACAATGATCAGAGTTGCCTCTGCTACTGATCAGACCCACTCATGCAGGGATCTAAGTCTTAAAGTCCATTCGGTGCAAAAGAAACACTACAAACAATTGACCATTGCATAGCATGCTCCAATGTATCAGGTAAGAGTGCTACTATGCTATAGAAATCACCCCAAATAGCCTGTATCAGAATTAGTGAAAAGTTTAGTCCTTGGCCAGCTTTCCAGCAAAATCTGCGATACCAATACAGCAACTACGGTCATATTCAGGCAAATTGTTTTAATTTACCCCAGAGGTATTTTTTTGACCTGGAGTTCTTTACTGATACAGTAAGTTTAGCTATTCGTGCAGCACGGCTACACATCAGCTGAGTTTGGGAAAATGCATGTTCCATTGAGTGAGGCAGAAAGCAGAAGACAACAAACTCCTGTCACACCACGGCATGTACGCAAGCAGCTGATTCTCAGCCCCATAGGATGCAGACACACAAACCACCTAGCGTTCCAAGGTAGTCCACACCTCTTTTTTTTGTTTGAACTTAAATGTTTTCATTTTTCACTAACCATAACAATGCCTTTGCCAGACACAGACTACTTGTTCTCAAGTATTAAACAATACTGCCTCCATAATTGCTGAAGATATCAACCCAGCCTGGTCTTTCCAGTTTTTGACGTCAACTTTTGCTCCTCCACTTGTTGATCTAGTTTAAAATTACTTAATATATGACTGACTTATAACCCTCTCTGTACAGGGCAATAGTCTGGTTTAAATTATACCTATACCTACAATAAGCTAAGCTACGATGTAATAGGTGCTTCCATTCACAATCTCTGAAAAATACTGATGTTACCACACAAATTTTCACATGATAATTGCCAAGGTGCAAGCTCTTCAATAGTGACACGTGCAAAGTAATACGAGGCAGCTTGGCCCTGAGTAGGGAAGGGGCAAGTGATCTCACATATGCCACCAGGTACCTCAAGACCACAGTATGCTCAGAGGACTTCCAAGGTTCAGTGATGAACCAAATTGCTTATAGGCTAAAATCTTGAGTGCAAAATAAAGAAGTCTGTCTACAGGCTGCAGTTAGTAGCCACAGTATTTACTTACTGGGTCAGCTATAGATATGGGCTGGTAATCTAAAGTTGCTCTGAATTCCTTGATCATCTGTGCAAACTCCCAGTTTGGACAGCTGCTGTCAAATTCCTGCATGGAAAAACCATGGATGTCAATGTAATTAACCTGTTACAGCAAAAAAAAAAGCTCTAGAGCATACTAAATAATCAGCTGTACACAATTAGAAATATTTCACTTAAAGGCCACAAGATTCAGAATTTTCCGAATCTAGAATCAATACATCCTTATGTACAGCCTTGTATAAACAAAGCCTGTCCAAATTTTTTATTTTCAACTATTGTATTGTGATGCATTATCCTATAGTATTTCCCCTTACTGGTGTGTTGCAGTGTACTCCACCTGTGCACGTTTTGCCCTGATTTCATTAATTTGAGCTTTCTTTTCTTCTCTCTTGTTTTTCATCTTCTCCATCTCTTTCACAACATTAGTTCTTCTCCGAACTAGATAAAATAAAAATGTTTCCTTGCATTACATTTTCATATGAGGTTTTAAGCACAATACAAATATTTCAACTTTTCCAGCTGGCTGACAGACTAACTTGAACAGGAAACAATAATCTTCAGAAGGATGGTTACCAGTTCTGCAGCATTTCCTTCCCAAAGCAAATCCATCTACCACAGAAACTGCCTAGGAAGCCTCGCTACCACTCTAAAGTAAAGGCAGCATTTCTGAGGAGGTACTGCTATAACAGAATTACACATTTGTAATAAAAAATACTCAGATATCCAGTCTTATTGCCAAAGCCACCTTTCCAAAGCTTTAGTCTCAGCATATACAAAGCAGCAATGGGATGGTGATGCACTGCTGACTGGTGAGTCAGTTCTTACCCACTGCTCCCTGGTACCTGGGCTCAGTGAAGAGCTCATTCCAGCAGTGGGCAGATGATCCTCTGTACTGCCATTCACATTTGTCAGCGAGGGTTCCGGAGCACAGATCAGCCTGCTAGACTTGGTTCGGCCAGCTGCAGAAAAAAGCCAGACCAAGCCCAATAATTAGACCCCAAAGATCAAGAATAATTGTGTAATTTGTAAAGCCTCACAGACCACAAGCATTCCTCAACTCGGATTCTGGATCAGGAGAGAGAACTAGCCAAAACCTATGGTAAGTGTGCAAATAGCTTTTTTTAATCCTTTGCCAATCACAAACTTTTATTCAAAGCTACAAATCAAGGCCACACTGACTAGACAAGAATTTAGTATCAAGCCTCTTGTTTCATTGTCTTTGCAGAACTTCATACACAAGCCATGCCCCCAACTATTCATAGGGTAGGCCTGGTAAAGAGAAATAACTGCAATTTCATAATTCAAGTAGGCTCAAGTTCTTGCCTGACTCAACCAGTAGATAAAATTACTACCAGTCTAGTTACAGACTGTTGTCAACAGTAATGATGTACTTTAAAAAAAAGTAAGTTTTACTTTTAAAAGGTAGAATGTATTTTAGAAGGTAGCTTTTTGCTCTTGCTTAGTGCGAAATTCTGTAAAAAGGCCAGGAGGCCTTGTGAAACAAGATACTTTGTATAAATAATACATGCCTTGCTAATGAAAGTACCCTTGAAAAAGAACAGAAGGCAGATAACAAGGGAATATCCCACCACAGAAAGTGCCAAAATCAGCTGAAAGCCAGACAACTGCTGAAAGAGGCCTGAAGTCAACAAAGATTTGCAGTAACTGGGGAAAAAGTAAAGGCGGCAGCGGGAGATTGTGACTACTGACTCAGACTGAACAGAACTATCCCCCACACTGTACTGGAGCATGCACACATCAATTAAAGAACATTGTAGGTTTAAATGAAAGCAAGAGACTGTACTAACCAATTGTTAAGATACTAACCAACAATTATAATTAAGGGTGCGTATTTCTGTATTTTGAACCGCATAAATATACCAAAGAGTTTGTCGGCTGGTGTGCTGGCTTTGTGGATTACCACCTAGCACCCACCTCTGCACAGAAGTGATTTAAATAAATACCACTGCTCTGTGCGTACATTGGTGTCTTGCACACAGGGTAAACAACCCCACGTTGGGACAACAGTATTAAGGCACTTCTCTTCCTGCTCTAGCCCTGTGAATACCACTGCTTCATGCTGTTAAGCAGATACCACATCCACCCACGCACACAACCACAGCTCCCTGGCTAATAAAGCACATTATTATTCAACATTGTTGTTGCCAAAGTCCTTTGAGAATCCCTTCAGGTAGAAGCCCTGGGTATTTGCATAGTGGCAGACCTCTTGTTTTATATATGAAGGGGTAGAGGTTGCTCCTCCCTCCAGCAATTTGCAGTTTACCTGATTAAATGCATATAAAGCATCTTGCCTCATAGTAAGAATTCACTGGGTTCTTTCTCCACTCACCAGGAACTGACAAATTGTTTCTGGTTTGTGTAGAAGTGCTGGGATCCACTGCCATCTCATTTTCCTGGAGGCTGCACTGAGATTCTGCAATAACAGTCATCCTGGAGCGGCCACGAACAGCTTTGGAAACACAAATGCAAGGTCAGCATCATGTCTCAGACACTCAGACATTTGCAAGTAATCAAATGCTCACAAAGTGCAGAACAGTGGGGAACAAGGTGTGGTTAAAATGACCATTTCCAGCTCTCCGATGCATTAGGAAAGCGCAGGACAAAGCAATGCAGGTGGGTGAAGAGTGATCATGAAATACACCACTACAGAAAACCAAACAGTTCCTTCCAGATCTGCAATTCCAGCAAAGTTCTTTCAGACACCACTAAGGATTTCAGACACCACTGATATGGCACCTCCAGAACCTTAATACTTAGGAAGAAGGCAATTACAAGTCAGGGAACCAGGAAATCCTCTGAAGCTTCACATGTGCAGAGCTGTGCTAATTAACTGTTTGATGGTGACAGTAGCACTGCAGTCCAGCAACTGGTCATGGGCAGCATCATGCCCACCATCGCAGCACCCGCACACAGACAGTGTGTGGCTCACAGTGGAGTGGGAGCATGACGACACCAAATTCAGCTAAAAGACTCTATATAATCACAACAGCAAATCTTTAGAAAGGGTCCTTTTGTAGGCAGTCTCCATTGTCATGTGCCAAGGTATATTTCTTTCACTAAGTCCCTCACAAAGCTGCCTGGGGAGGGGATTGCAACACACACCTCAAATTCGTAAAGAAAGCAGATCTGATATAAAGAAAATAGCAGTGTGATATGAAAGCTAGAATTACTTTCACCTCCAGCAATCAGAAGAATTTATCCAGAATTAATCACTATGAATTTAAAGGATATTATTAGATTTGTTTCAGCCCAATGGTTAATTTTAATTCTGGATCAAATTCCTCACAACTGTGCCCATACAATTCAGTGCTCATATCTGATAATTCTTTACCTGGAATCTTCTGCTGAGGAGCAGAGACATTAGGTGTCACTGTTGCAGCTTTAGGAACAAAAAGCATCTGTTTCATTATGCTCAGAAATGGCATTTTATTCCATTTACTTTTGTGGCCCATTGCCCAGACCTGATCGCATCAAACTCAGCAGCGCTTTTTCTGTAAGTGATAGTGTCCTGGACAGGCATATACCGCCTGGAGGATTTGCTGCATCTAAGTGTGTCCGATTCAAGTGTTTCTAGTACATGAGGATATTCAGCATCCTCCAAAATTCTTATTGATTCAGAGGACTGAGGCAATATCTGTTTCTTAATTCCTTCTGAAAGCACTGCTTCTCTCGCTTTCCTGGATGAGATGGAGACAGACACCACCTGGTCATCTTTGATTTGTTTAGTCCCAGAACCAAAACCTGAAGCCAGCATTAGCTTTCTAATTGGTGCAGCATAGAGTTTGCAACAGGACAGATACTCACTGACACTGAGTGGGTTTAGCTAGCTGTAACAGATAATAATAATTGAGGAATATTGAAAGCACTGCTTCTCTCTGGTACTCTGAGTAGGTCTTCAGAGACAAGACTACCAGTAGGAACGGCAACAGATATTTCAGATTTTCAATTAGATTCTACACTTCAGGAAAGCAGTGACCTCTGCAAGGACATCTTTCCCCTCAATCAGTGACTGGGGATCAAACACTTATTTTTCCAGCTGGCTATCCAGCTCCATTACCTGAGCTATCTAGAGACAGTCACAACTTTACCACATCATTCTGCTTGCCAGTTCACAAAATTTGTGGGGAGTTCTCTGGATTTAAGGAAAATAGGACACTCTAGTACAGAACAACTTTTGCCATATTAAGCTTCTTTGACTACTCCTGCCTCTCTGATGCAAGGGGGTTTGTACTGTTGTCCTCTGGTACCAGCTTCCCTGTCTTAGATCACATACAGCAAAGAGGCCAGGCAAGCTCAGCTGTTTTGTTTACAGCTCAATTGCATGGAAAAACACCAGTTCTGGCTAACTATGCGCTGTAAGAGAGTCATTACATTAGCAACCTCAGCGTCATGTAAATGTATTACAAATAGGCCTGTAATGCTGCCACTTGCAATTCAAAAAGCCGCAAGAGTCAATTAATAAGCTAGAAGAATGTAGAAAATGTGGGAGTTTTCTAACTCCTGACACCTCAAGAAAAACAATTCCTTAGCAATCCCACACTCTGATATCTCTATCTTCTCTTCCAGCTTTGCTCAAAACACTGTACTGACACACAACCACTGAGCTACAGCACTTTGGCTGCCTGGTCTGAAACTCTTCAAGGATAAAGCTCCAGTTATTGTCCAGGGTGACTGTTTGAGGAGACATCCATTTGTCACTGCTATTTCTTTCTTGCCCTTTCCACTCTTGTTTTGCCACTTTTAATCTTAGTAACTGCCACTTACCTTTTGTTGTTTGTGTAGTGTGCAAAACTCCATAGGAAACTTTAAAACTCACTGCAACAGTAACTGCCTGGTGACATTTAAAGCCATCAAGGAATAACTACAGCAATGCTGCAGAAAAGGGCAACATGTCCGCAAACCCCAGCTCATGGGAACAGGACAGTGATCTGTTAGCAAAGTTCCCGCGCTCAGGAGTCCAAAATGTTGGTATGAAACAGTCTGCTCTTTATTAGCATCACCTGAAGGAGCAGCCTTATGAAGCACTAAAGTAGAGTATTACAGCTACAATGAAAAACCACCAGTGTTCCACATGGATCTAGCATAGAAAAAAACATTTTCTCACCTTCCCGTGGAGCAGGAATTTTTGAAAGGGTTGTCCTACGCTTCTGTTTCTGAAAAACAATGAATGCTGTAAGTAAGCAGAATAACCTGCAAACACCTAGCAGAGCACTTCAAGACAACACAGGTACAAGGATTTTTCTGACCGAAGGCTGACTATGAGACAGAAAAAATAAGTTAGAGATCTCAAACTTTAAGGCTGAGGGTATTATTTGTAACAAGATCTATGCTGTTGACACTTTAGGACCTAAGGAGAGACTAGATCACTTTAAAACACTTACCTGTACAGTTACATTCTCTTGCAAAGGAACATTCTCTTTCACATCTGCGGCAGGTAGTTCTTCTGTTAACTCAGGATTTATTCTTATCACATCATCGATATCAATCTACGAGAGCAAAGCCAGGATTTTACAGAGTGGAATATTGCTGCTACCACTTAGGGCTTTTTTTTTTTTGACCTTGACTTTCAGCAGAGGCAAACAAACCTGACCCACTGCCTGCCAAATGTTAAGTTAAAATTGCCTGGAAGGGCAAGACAGTAGTTCCTATTCCATCTGAGTAGTCTCATAGAAGCAAATATGCTAGAAGAACTGTGCTAGTTAAGCCATTTACCCTCATCTGCCAAACAGCACACAGCTCTGCAGGTGCCATAGAGCACTGCTGAAAAGATGGGCAAAACACATTTGGCATCAACTGCTTTAATCTCTTACTGCTAATCTTAGTAAATCTCATCTGCTCTGTGACTTCTGTGCTGGGATAGCATTAAGTGCTCGCTGCGTGATTGCGCTTACTGAAATAAACTTCAAAGAGCTGCTCAGACTTTGGGAAATGAAGGATTCGGCATTTAATCCACAAGTCAATTCACCTGCATTTTCACTTGCTGTTACCATTTCACCCAGGCCCAGCTACCGCCTTCCTGCCCGACACTCCAGTGAAGTCATAATCCTTCATGGCATTCTGTGGCAGGGCTGGGGGAGTGACGGGGCAGGCAGCTAAAGGCAGGCTTGAGCGCAAAAGACAACATCTCAGTTCAGTTTTCCAAATCTAACCCTGCAGAAGAGTTTGGAAGCACGTGCACACAAAAACTGTGGTATCGCAGCAGCTTGCACTGGAATTCACCTAACAAAGCAACACAAGGACCACTCCAGGAAGTTCTTGAGTTCTCCATTAGCTTTTAAATTACTTATAGTTCATAAAAAGAGAAAAAACAAGTAGGTGAGCCTCTGTAAAATACGGGGATAACACATTCTAGCATCAGAGAAGTAACTATAAAATTTGGTTTATATGGAATCTGTAAGTAGCTAACTGGAAAGTTAATTAGCTCAGAAACACACATATGTGGACGATATAATACATAAACATATGTAAGTGTATATACACAGTGTATACATAAGTGTATAAGAAAATTGCTGGATTTTGAAGCATCTTCATAAGTATTTAATAACATAACACATACATGCAATTTACCCAGCAATTATATCTGAATCCACACATCTCGTGTATTTGAACGTGGCATGCATGTAAACTGCATAAGATCTACTTTCGAAGAACCAGCCAACAGCAACGTTAAGATTTTAACTCAACTCTAGAGTATGCATTCCCAGAGAAACCAGCAGAACAAGCATGTTTGCTCAGTTACCAAGAGATTTTGCAAGTATCAAGATTTCAGCCAAATCAGCCTCAAATGCCCCAGATTCCCCCTTCCACCCCTCCTCCCCCCCCCATCTCACACGGTGTTTGTTTTACCAGTGTAGAGGTTCAGGAAATAAAACTCTTTTCATGTGGCACATTAAGCCTTAAGGAAGGCCATGGCTAAAGGTGCAAAAAGCCAGCACACAGCTCCTAGAAGTGGGAAACCTGGGACTTCGGGACATTCAGAACCAGCCTGCAACATAAGGGAGAGGCCCAACGCCCCCTTGTTGGCTCCCAGAAGCTGAGCTAAGGGCTGCAGCCACGCTGTCCTGTCTCACCTTCATAGAATGGTTTAGGTTGGAAGGGACCTTAAAGATCATCTAGTTCCAACCCCCCTGCCACGGGCAAAAACACCTCCCACTAGACCAGGTTGCTCAAAGCCCCATCCAACCTGGCCTTGAACACCTCCAGGGATGGGGCATCCACAGCTTCCCTGGGCAACCTGTTCCAGTGCCTCACCACCCTCAGAGTGAAACGTTTCTTCCTGTGATGATTAGTGATTTAATCTAAATCTCCCCTTTTCCAGCTTGAAGCCATTACCCCTCATCCAATTACTACACGCCCTTTTAAAAAGTCCCTCCCCAGCTTTCTTGTAGGCCCCTTCGGATACTGGAAGGGGCTATAAGGTGTCCCCAGAATCTTCTCTTGTCCAGGCTGAACAACCCCAGCTCTCCCAGCCTGTCCCCATAGCAGAGATGCTCTAACCCTCTGAGCACCTTCATGGCCCTTCACACATTTACTTTAGCGCTTCAGCGAGGCGCAGTATTAAAATAAGCGCAGCCCCGCAGCGGCTGCCCGTCGGGGGGAGGGGGACAACCTCCCCGGGCTGCGGCCGGAGCCGCCCGGTGAGGCCCGGCGGGGGCAGGGCCGAGACAGGGGACAGCGCACTCACCTCCTTCCCCTTGACAGTGCCGCCCTCGAACCACTCCACCGACACGGAAGACCGCTCCACATCCACCGTCTTCACCGACGCCTTGTGGATCAAGCCTGGAAGAGGCCGGCGTTGAGACCCAGCCCGGGACACCTCCCGACCCCGACCCCCCACTGCAGCCGCCCCTCACCGTTGCTCCGTTGGATGTTGATGACGCAGCCAGGGCAGATGTAGCGGTAGGAATCCATGGCGGAGGGGGAGGGAGCGGCTCCGCAACCTCACGCCCCGTCCCGCACTGCAGGCCTGGCCAACCGCCGCCGATTTAAACCCCGCGCGCCGGCGTGCCGCGGGGCCTGCCGGGAAAGAGCGGCTGGAGGGGGCAGGACTACAGCTCCCAGCATGCTCTGCGCGCGCCACCGCCTACAGCTCCCGGCGTGCTCCGAGCCACGCTGCCGGAAGGCGCAGAGTGCGCAGGGCATGCTGGGAGTTGTAGTTCGGGCCCGCTGCGTGACAGGGGATTGGTCGACGCGGGAGTGGGCGGAGCTACAGGCGAAGCAGGGGCAGGGATTGGTCACCAAAGGTGTGGATGGAGCAGGGAGACGAGCAACGACACGGAGCGAACACGTGCACGTAAATAGGCTGAGTCTCACTTTATTCTGTTTTTAACCAGAAAAAGAGCAGCTCCACCGAAATGGAGCCTCAAAAAATTTCTCGACACTCGTGCCTGTTCCTCTCCACGGAAATCTTTAGTAAAAGGCGAAAGATTTATACGATCTGAAGAGAAACCAGAGTATAACCTAAGCTCACCCCGCAAACCCACCCACCCCCGGTTGCTCCCCCGCACCACACGGTGACCCCCGCTCCGCCTCCCCGCTGCCCCGCCCGGCCCCGCACCGTTTCGCCGCCGACACCGACGCCCGCCTCGGCCCCGGCCCACCGGCCACGGCGGCTCGGGACGGCGGTAAGCGGCAGTGAGCGGCGCGGCACCGGCCCGCATTGCACCCTGGGTACGCTAATCACGGCCGCGCTGATGCTAAAGAGGGGCATGCTAATGAGGTGGGCGGCCCCGCCCCGGCGCTGCGGACGCGGCCCAGCAGGAGCGGACGGGGCGCCCTCGTCGGGTCGCATCGTCACCGGGGAGAAGCGAACGATCGGCTCGGGGAGAGGCNTGGGGGAGAGGCAGCCGTCCGCCCGGGCACCGGCCCGACAGCACGTCCCCGCCCCAGGATGAGCCGTCCGTTTTTCGCAACCAGCGCCCTCGCGAAGTGGCACAAGCGCCGTTCATTACCGCTTGTTCTGTTTTTGACCAGAAAAGGGGCAGCTCCACCGAAATGGAGCCTCAAAAAATTTCTCGACACTCGTGCTTGTTCCTCTCCACGGAAATCTTTAGTAAAAGGCGAAAGATTTATACGATCTGAAGAGAAACCAGAGTATAACCAGCACTTCCCCGGCAAACCCACCCACCCCTAGTTGTCCCTCTGTAGCACACGGTGACCCCCGCCGCTGCCTCGCCGTCCGCCGCCGCCCCGGGGGCGCACACGGATACGGCCCTGCCCGGCTCCCAGCAGCCCCCCAGGAGCGGCGGCGTGACCATCTCTACCGGGGCCGCGCCGCCGGTTCGCGGTGCACGCTGGGTATGCAAATGAAGATGAATACTAATTAGCCGTACGCTAACGATGCGCCCGCAGCGCCGAGAACGGCCGTCGATGCGGGGGCGGGGCGGGCGGGCAGAGCAGCTCCGGTGCTGAGACCGGCCGACACTCGGGCCCCCCCGCCGCCGCCATCACCCGTCGACTCCCGTCGACTCCTCTCAGCGCCGCCGCGTTGCCAGGCAACGGCGCGCGCCCGACGCCGGCGGCGCGGTGGCGTCACGTCCTCGCGAGATCTCGCCCGAGCTAAACCGCCCCCTGAGGCCCCGCCCTTTCCTCTCCGCGCTGTTGCCGCACCATGGGTGAGTGGGGGCGCCGCCGGGCCCGGCCGCAATCCGCCGCCATCCGCTCGCCGCGCCGCCGCTACCCGCCCCTGCCCCTTACCGGGTGGCAGAAGGGGGTGCTGCCGGCCCGCATTGCCCGCCATTGCGGGCGGCTGTGGCGGCGTCGAGCTGATGGCGGGGGGGGGGGGCCGAGGCCCAACACGGCGGCCGGNGGCCCAACATGGCGGCCGGAGGGCGGGCGGGCGGCCTCGCCTCGCCTCGCCTCGCTGCAGGCTGCCAGCGCGGGGTCCGGTCGCGCTGGGGTCGTAGCGCTAGCGGGCTGTGGGGGGAGCGTTTCCTGCAGGGAACCCTGCGGATGAGGTGAGACGGCTTTCCTGGGGGACCCAGCAAGAGGCGTGGAGTGGGGGGGGTGGCCCTGTAAAACGTGTCGGTGGGGAATTGCAGGGGAAACAGGCGAGGGGGGCGATGTGGAGATGGTCCTTAAGGGGTACTCGGCAGGCTGAGGAGAAGAGGGGAGTGTTGGGGCGTCGCTCGGGGGGCCCACCAGGCGGGTGGGAGGGGGGTTCTTTTCTATAGGTGATCTACCAGACCCAGAGGATAATGCAGGGTGTCTCCTATAGGGTGCCCAGCACATGAGGGAGGTTGGGAGGTTACTTCCCAAAGGGGAACACCTGTCACATGCAGGGGAGAGGGAATCTCTCTGCTTTGGACAGCCCTGCTGGAAGGGAGGAGGCGGATCTGAGTATCAATGATGAAGCTCCTCTGACTGCTGCATAAGGCTGAGTGCACTGTGCGGATACCAACCTTGGAGAGCTGAGGACTCAGAACCGTGCCCTGCCACAGCCAGGTGGGCTCCCTGCCATCCTCTGACCGCGCTGCTCTCCACTTAGGTATCTCCAGGGACAACTGGCATAAGCGTCGCAAGACTGGTGGCAAGAGGAAGCCTTACCACAAGAAGAGGAAGTATGAGTTGGGGCGACCTCCTGCCAACACTAAGGTGGGCGGTTTGCAGGGGTAGTTGTGTTTTCCTACTCAGGTTGCTGGTAGTGTGCGGTTCAAGGATTCAATGTGTGCTGTATTTTGTAAGTGCTTACACATCTGTCACTGCTTTTTTAAAAGCTGGTACTTTCCCCTCTGTGCCTGTGGAAAGCAGTGATACATTTTTGTAACGAGGCAATTGGAGTGATGAAATTTTCACCTTAGGTGGATGCAAGAGACTGTTCTGGTCACTTACTGTATCTGCCAATGTTGGGTTTGTCATAGTTACACTGACCACATTGCCTTTGAGATTAGGAATTGGCTGGGCTGCCGTGTGAGCTGTGCAGCGTTGCAGCACCAACAACACCTGAGCGTTTCTTTCTGACCGTAGATTGGCCCGCGCCGAATTCATACAGTGAGGGTCCGTGGTGGAAATAAGAAGTATCGTGCCCTTCGGTTGGATGTTGGCAACTTCTCCTGGGGATCGGAATGTAAGTACACCCTCAGCCCGATGTGTTGGAAGGGAAAAGTCTTACAGCTGTGCCGGTCCCTGGTACTGCTGCAGAGTAGAGGGATGATGATGATGATGATGCAAGCATGGATTTGTAGGCTGGGTTTGAACGTCGTGGAGCTTGCAGTACTGGGTCTGAAGCAGCATGCGTAGTGATGATAACTTTGGCCTTATGTGGCCTTAGGAGACTTGGATGTCTGCTAAGCTCACAGTGATTGGAGTGTCATTGTTACACTGAGTGTCATGCTCGCGTTACCTGTTTACTGGAGGAGAACTACAGAGGGGCAAAACCCCTAAATCTAGGGGGTTCTTCATAAATGCAGCTTGTTCTGTTGATTGATGAACGCTTGCTAAAAGTTCGGCAGTCCTGTACAAGGGAGAAAGGTGTTGAGGATTTTGTCCTAGGGCCATGCCTCCTCAGCAGAATCCGAGCACGTGCAGTTTACTTCCTACTCCTGCTTGCTGAGCAAAAGTGGGGAGCACAGAAGCAAGAGTGGAGTCTTTAGTGTTTTCCCTGAGCGCTGTGGGGTTTTCTCTGAATTGCAAACCGAAAGCGGTGTAGGTTGAGCTGGGCCCTGTTCAGTGATGCTCAGCGTGATGGTAAAGCTGGCAGTTGGTAAGGTGATGTTTCAGTGGCCAGCGTGATGTGAGAAAGGATGTACTTTCTCTTCAGTGGTCACAGAGGAGAGTTGTCCATACTGTGGTAAGTGCTGTCATTCAGAGGCAGTATTACAAAAGTGAGGGGATTTGAGCCTACTTTGCAGAACAAGGAAGAAGAGGAGAAAACCCATCGTTTTCTGGCCTTCGCATACGGAACGGGCTGTGTCTCCAGGGTGGGCAGCTGCTAAGCAGTCAAATCTTAACAGCTAAGGCTGAATGCTTCAGATGGGCCTCAAAGGGTGGAAACACCAGCTTCCCCTCTCTGTTTACTCACAAACCCTCATCCTATAAAAATGGTTTCTAGTATGTGTTGCAGAACAGTCCCGTTGAACTTAATTCATTAACTCTTGGAAGTACATACAGGATTAAGCCCTGTGTGTAGTGTTAGTTGGCATCTGCTGAGGTATTTTCCAATCCAGAAATTTTATTTTTTGGCATGGCTGAGTCTTATTTGAGATGAGTTCCAGCAGGGCCACAGATCCCAGTTTTTTCCCTGGGGGGAATCAGTTTCTAGGTGTAGGCTTCTGTCCTAGCAACAGAAAGTTGGACTGATGAAAAGTAAATGCATCTCTTCGTTAAATTTAATTAAGTGCTAGGGAAGCTGGAGGACGTTGATGGGGTGATGAGTGTGAAATGATTTGAGGGTATGGATGAAATGCTGCGGACTGTATTCTCAGTTGTCTGATCCCTGTAGGTCTGAATTCATAATCTTCTTTTGAAAGGCTGCACCCGCAAGACCAGAATCATCGATGTTGTCTACAATGCTTCTAACAATGAACTGGTGCGGACAAAGACCCTGGTGAAGAACTGCATCGTTCTCATTGACAGCACCCCGTACCGGCAGTGGTATGAAGCCCACTACGCCTTGCCCCTTGGACGCAAGAAGGGCGCCAAACTGGTATGTCTGGCATTGTCATTGTCACTTTGACTCCTTGCAGAGTAGAGTCTGCCCTGCTAGAGGCACTCGGCCGCCGGGAGTGGACGGTGCCTTGCCAGAAGAGGGCTGAGAACCAATGTTATCACTGACGGGTAATCCGGGCTGCATTCCTGTCAGCTCCCAGGAGAAGTCTGGCACTGTTAATGGAATGTTCAGTACCAGGGAGCTCTCTCTAAGGCATCATACCCCTTTGTGCACAAGGACCTGCCTGCCCATCTCTTTGGTCTTCTAATGATGATACCTTTGTCCAGTTCTGCTGCTGAAGGGAGAGCGATGACACGTTATAATGCTGAGGAAGACTTTGTAGGTCAGGTCCTTGTGCTGGGAAACGATTGCTTTGATGAGGAACTTGTGGATTGCCTTTAGTTTAGTTTAAAATCCAAACCTTAGTTTAAAATCCAAGCTTAAGGATGTCTTCTTGCATTAAAAACAAAGCACTTTTAACTGTGCTCTGTGCTGTTCAGAAGCGCAGGGAGAGCTCGTAACCTGTCTGCCAGGAGTTGCACCACACCCAAGTGCTCCCATTATGTCTGGAGAGGGAAAGAGTATTCACTTTTGGAGGAGGGTTAGTTCAACAAGGAAACCTTTCCGTTTCATTTGTTTAAGCGCACCCTTCCCTAGGGCACCGTGCTTTGTTCTCAGCAGCGACTCTAGTTAGCAACATTGGCCTCAAAAATGAAACAACGCCTGGTTCTGTGAGGTTAAAGTATTTGTACCTCTGGAAGGTATGGTTTGGGAAACACCGAACAGCCCTGAGAATACAAGCATCTTCTCGATCTAAGAGAGCAGCAGCAGAAGGTGGCCATATGCTTAACTTTGTCTTCGCTTATGGTCTTGGTTTTAGACTCCTGAAGAGGAGGAAATCTTGAACAAGAAGCGTTCAAAGAAGATCCAGAAAAAATACGATGAGCGAAAGAAGAATGCCAAGATAGCAAGTATTCTTGAGGAACAGTTCCAGCAAGGAAAGCTACTTGGTGAGTCCCTGGCAGCATTCGTGTGGGTGGGGATAAGGGAGTCAGGGCACAAACAGGGTGCCAGGGCAGATCTTACTTTGGTCTTGGGATCATAAAAAGTTCTACTCGCTGTGATAAATCTCACTGCAGGGTGAAAGCGATGGCATGTTCTCTGTATCTGCAAGAGTGTCTTCTGGGTCTTAAATGTAACTTCTCTTATCTTTGCTGGATTTACCCCACTTCGAGCGGGAAGGGGAGATCTGTTTCTGGAGCTTGAATTGGTACATGTCCCAGCTGCGCCCCTGGAGTTGATTGTTCCTGGTTGGCCTTTGGGAAAAATAATGGGACTCGAGACTTGAAAAATCAGTAAAGACCCGTGGGCTGCACTGTGTGTCAGAAAAATGTCCTGTGAACGCGTAACAGCTTGGACCAGTTTGAAGTTCTGGGGAATAGTTCAGGGTTCTGAAGTCTTCTGGTGATGAGACCTTTGTCCAGTTCTGCTACTGAATTTGAGCGATGACAGTTTGGAGATCTGAAGAGGACTTCATTAGGGACTCAGTCCAGCAGAGCAGGTTCAGGAGCGCAATACCTTAGGGGGAGGAACCGAAGCCAGCACGTAAACTGGTGTGTCTGTTACTGATAACTTGCTCCTCCATGCTTTCGTGGAGAGACTGCCTGCAGCGTTTATTTCTCGTCGTGTGCATACTGGGGTGGTCAGTTATTAAACTTCTTTAACTGCATGACTTCTTCTTGCAGCCTGCATTGCCTCCAGACCTGGACAGTGTGGCCGAGCCGATGGCTATGTGTTGGAAGGCAAAGAATTAGAGTTCTACTTGAGGAAGATCAAGGCCAGAAAAGGCAAATGAATAAAAACTATTCTGCTGAGAGCACGAATAAAACCCAGAGGCTATTACAGTAAAGGGGTCGTGTGCTCATTTGTGTGTGCGGGGTGGAGGGGGCTTGTGTGGCTCCTCCTGCCTGTAAAATGTGAAGGAAGAAGCATCTCCTGGAATCCCCGAGTGCTATGGTGTCTTCAGGCAAGCTCTGACCCTGCATGCTCTCGACTAGAACATCTTCCCAGGTTCTAGGACAGTCACTTAGTGGACCAAGTGGGTGTGGAAAAAAAGTTGTCGGACTTGGCTCAAGTGGAGAGTTTCCAGTACTGGAAGCCTGCGAGCGGGAGGAAGGTGCAAATGTCAGCCCCTGTTAAGAGTTCTGGTTTTCTGGGAGCTGCTGGGTCTGGCTGGGCGCATGCCCCCTTTTCCTGTGCTGTGTTAGGTCAGCACACGCTGCCTTTGGGGTCTTGGAGCGACATCAGTGGGGAAGGGGGTCCCGCTGCCTCAGGAGAGGCCTCTCCCGTGAGCAGCTCTACGGCTGCAGCGCTGTACTTTTTAGGCTCTGCGTTTGTGCTAAGCCTGGCTGAAAATGTCTCCTGCACCTCCAGCCTCTGCAGCTGGTACCTCGTGCCTCCGCTTTCCGGATCCCACATCCTCTGGTTCGGACCAGCGGCCCCTTTTGCCATCGCTTGGTGTTTCCTGCCTGGTTGTTCAACTGCCTTCAGGGCCTGGGATCCTTCAACCAAACGTGGCTGCACTGGTCGTTGACCAGCTGGTCTTTCCCTGACCTGCTTGGTATCATTCCAGTGCAAGAGAAAGCCCTTCTAGCAGAAGGGCCAGGCTCTCCTCGTGGTCTGGCCCTTTCGAAAGCTGGGTACAAACTCCAGCTTTCCGCCCTGTCACTTGCGGTGGGATTGCAAAGCTGTGAAGAACAAAAGCTTTTCCTGGATGTTTTGGGGCATGAGGTGTCGTTCCTTGGGCTGCTCTCTTTAGGGCAAGCCAGTGTGGTGGATCCCTGCCTCTCGTGGCCAAAGCTTTGTGCAGGTGTTGGGCTGAAGTTTGGCGGCCGTCTGAGGGCTGGTCCCCGGGGCTGGGGGGGGAGCCAGACTTGCCCATCTCACACCTGCCAGGCGGGCACGCTGCACGCTTCGCCCTGCTCGCGCATTTTTACAAAAGCCTCATTTATTCGTAGGAGCACTGGGGTGCGGGGCAGACTACCTACAGCCCCAGCTTCACAATTTTTAGCTCTGAACTGAAGGAGACAGTCCGAGATCATCTTGCCCGGAGCAGAGCTGTGGCGAGACCCACATCTCTAGTGTCCTAACACGGACCATCTGCTCCACCGATTACTTGTGCTTGGTGGGTTTTTTGGGTTTTTTTTAAGTTTTTCCTGGGATGCTCTGCCCTGGCTGCTGTGGGTGGCAGCAGGATGTGCTATGGGGCTTGGGTGTCCTGGGCAGTGTGGGTTCATCCTGGCTGGCTGGAGCAGGGAGCCGAGGATGGCTCTGTGCCGCAGGAGAAGGGACACCCCAGCCACATCAGACGGCTGTACCTGTTCCCTGGCTGGCCGCAGCAGCGCAGACACGCCGTGGTGGGCGTTCGTTGGCGCCGCCTCCCGGTTCAGGTCTGCGCTCCTGTGGGTGCTGCCCATGGAGTCGTGCCCAGCTGGGTGCAACTGGCCACGCTGCTGGAAGTCCCTGGCAGCGGGACCTGGGCTGGGCGGGACGTTTACACAAGCACATTCCTTCACCATAGTGATCCGAGGTAAACTTTCCCTGCTCTCCAGCAGCGCCTGCTTTCCAGAGAGGTGGGGTGGAAGCAATAAAGGGCGCTCAGGAGGGATGCGTCACGGCCGCTTCCTCGGAATGTGCTTCTTTTCCTCCCCCCTCACTCTCCGCAGAGCGCAAACAGGTTTCAGGGTGTTTCTGGGAGACTTGGTACAGACGGAGAAACTGAGGTTTGTGGAGCAGGAGCTGAAAACCCGGCTCTCGATGAGCAGGATTGTGGCTAATTCGTCAGTGCGCGCTGCTTATAAAGTCACTGCTCTGAAAAACGCGGCTGCCAGGGGTGACCTCCCATGGGAACGAAAGCGGCACCTATTACCCACCGGAGCCACCCTGCAGGTGTGACATGGGAAAGGGACGCTGGCAGCTGGCCAGGGGTGTGTGGCACCTGGCTCCCACGGTGGCTCGGGCTGCGGGGACCTTGTGCGGTTTGGCCACGGGACGTCTGGTTTCTGGGCTGGTGCTGGCATATCCCCATGGATGTGCGCAGGGATTTACCTGCCTGGGACAGGGCAAACCTGCCACGCACCGAGCCAGAAAGAGATGGGCAGGGGCACAGATAAGCACAGCTTTAGCCTGGCTGGGTTGATGTGGCACCAAAGCCTGGTCTAAGGACCCTACCCGCTTCTGCAGATAGGTGAGAAAGCTGAATATTTTTATAAAAAAGCTACTTTTCATACGCTGAGCAGCCAGCAGCATAACCCAAGCGAGGTCACGTCATCCTGAGCGCTGCTCCTTGCTGCTGAGTGGTCCGCGGCTCCACGCCGTATTAACTTCAGGGTATTTTCACAGGCCATGCTCCAAGCCAGAAAATGACCTCGTGGTTACACTTTAACAGGTCCAGCAGTGGCCCGGAGGCTAGCGGAGGAGGAGTGGAGCTGGCTTGGTGGGGGGAGATGGGAGCTTCAAAGGAAAGGTGGGTTTGGGAAAGTCAGGCTTGCAGGAAAGGGAATTTTTTAACAGCTCTGCTAATGTTCTCAGGGGAAACACACATGTCAGTGCAGGAATCTTATGAGGGCCAAAAGTATTTTCTGGGTTTTTTTACTGGCTGTATCACTTGGTCTAATAACCCGCAACTGGTGTCAGTCCATGGGATTGTGTCCTTTTTGCCCCAGGACAACATGGACACCCCTTGACAAAATCCAAATTCACCTGCTTTTTGGAGAAATGTGATGTCCCTGCTGTCTCACTGCTGGGGATGATTTGCACCGACAAGGAAGAACCTCAAAGCTGATGTTGGCAATAGCTTTATTAATATTTAGGGGACATCTCCATCATGGTGTTGATTTTCTGCAAGACCAATGACCTGGTCCCATCCCTTGCTTGGGGTCTGGGCTGTCCCTTGTCCCCTGCGCCCAACCTTGGGAGCAGGGAGTGAGCCTGGCTAGCTCCAAGTCAGTGGCACCGTCACACAGATGGGCTGAATCCTGCAGTTTTGGGGCTAACAGCTAGTCTTGAAGGCTGTGTGCCCTATCCCAAACTGACCAGGGAATGCACGGCACGCTCCGTGAGGCCTCCGCCGGCCGGCTCTGCTCCACATCCTCTCACACGCTGGGGGAGCACGGCGGGGTGATGGGGACAGGCTGCCGCCCTCCGCAGGGGTGCTCAGCACCACTCACACCTCCATCCCAAGGCGTTTACCAGCAGGGAGCGGCTCTGGGAGGCCACGTCCCTGCCCCAGCAGCTCATCCATCACCCAGCGCAGCCCTGGAGCCCCACAGGGGCTGGGCGACGCACTCCAAACGGGGATTTGCTGTTTGCTCTCTGTAATTGGGCCCGAGGGGGTACAACAAGCCTGGTTGTGCAATTGCCACCCTGAGGCACTCACCCTCTTTTTCTCCAGCCCCAGGGCTGTGCTGTGCACTCATCCCATGCCAAAGGTGGAGCCCAGGAATCAGGGCTTCAAGGTCTCAGCAGATGTGGCCATGGTGTAGGGGGGCTGAGCCATGGGCTCAGTCCAATATTTGTCCTTCACAGCTGGGGACAGGTTCTGGTACATGTCATCCATGGAGAGCAGGGACACCTGAGCACGGCAAAGACAGGGGACAGGGGGGGCTTTGGAATGTTTTCCTCCAGTGAGGGGCTGAGCAGCGCTGCCAGGCTGCCGAGCGTCCCCTTGGGGGGTGCTGACCCTGCCGTGGGGAGCAGACACACAGAGGGGCAGGGATGGAGGGCTATGGTCCAGCCCTGCTTCCTTGTGTGGGAATCTATTTCGGACAAGGAGCTGCGTGGCCGGGAGCAGGGCTGGGGGCTGGCAGGGCACAGGTCCCACTGCCAGGGAGCAGGCATGTCCCAGTTGTGTGCCCCCACTGGAGCAGCCTCACATCATGACAGCCTGGGTCAGGACCCACCTGCAGGTTCCCATCTATCAGCTTGTTGGTCTCAAAGTCATTGTCATTTTCTCCAAAGGGATTAATCATCTGCTCTGCAACCTGGGGAGGGAGGGGGCCAGGTGAGACAGGGGGGCAGGGACAGGGACACCTTCCCACAGGGCTCTCCATCCCTCGGACCACCCAAGGGGCAGGTGAAACATGCAGACCTGGATCTCCATGGTGCCCTGGTGTGATGGCTGGCTCAGAGGATGTGTCCCCAGGGGCAGCTAGCTGTGACATGGCTGGTGCCATGCCCTGGGCCAGCCACCCCTGCAGTCCAAGGGGGTGCTCAGGGCCACCTGGCCACCCCCAGCCCATAAAGCAAAGTCCAGCTGCACGGCCACGTCTCACCTTCAGCCAGCCAGTGTAGAAGAACCAGAGGGTGGGGAGCGGGATGTACGTGTCCAGGTCCTCTTCCTGCCCTGGCTCCAGCGGCTCCAGGAACTGCCACCCGATGAGGCAGAAGGCAAAGAAGGAGTAGATGGTGATGGTGACCACCTACCAGGAGTGTGACTCAGCCTGTGGCGAGAGTGACAGCCAAGGGGGACTCTCGGCACAGGAGCAGTGAGGATGTGAGGAGCTTAGCAGGTCACTGATGCTCTCCTGGGCTTTATGGCTAAACCCCACTGCCCAGGCTCCTGCACGTTCCTGCAGGGCTGTGAACCAGTGGCCGTGCCACCGTGGCACCAGATTTGATGGGGGAATAAAGTGCTTTTAGGAAGGGGTGAAAAGCGCTCCCCATCGGGGTGCAGGGAGGAGGCTGTGGGGCTCCTCTGCCATTGTGGGGTGGAAGGAGATGGAACCTGGGCTTGGGTTGGGGGGCCCACAGGGTGCGTGAGTACCCACCTGCGTGTACACCAGAGGGATGCTGATCCAGCCATAATGGAACAACATGCTGCACTTGACGTGGTAGAGATTCAGCTCCTGGGCAGAGAGGACAAGGACAGGTCACCATGCCCCTTTGCAGCCACTGCGTTTAGGCTCTGTGAGAAGGAGGGAAAAGGAGGGCTGCATTGCTCCTGGCAGCCCTGGGAACAGGACCCCAGGGTGCGTGGGCAGAGCTGGCCCTCAGGGAGGGCTGTGGGATATTTCTGGAGCATGGGTGAAAAATGTCGTTGTCGCTGCCCAAGTCCTTGCTGCCAGCAACAGGCAGCGGCCGTGGCCGTGGGACAGGCTGTGGCCCCTGGGGACAGCTGGCTGACCCCTGCCTGTCCCGCCTCCGCACTCCGGCAGCTCCTGGTCCCTCCATGTTCCCAGGGGAGGAATTGGAGATGGCATGAGCTGGGGCACGCCGGGGTGCCCTGGCTGCAGTACCTGGCAGAGGTGATGGGGGCATATTAAAGGCTGGCACCAGGCCACTTTCCCAGGGGCCGCGAGGGAGCAGGAAGGGAAAAATTCCAACGGGACATAAAACAGGGGGAAACATCCGTGAGTGACAGCGAGACATGCAGGGAAATCATCCCGTCCTCGTCCCTGACCTGCGCTGGAGCTGGGACTGAGCACTGCCGGGGCCCATGGCTCATCCCGCCATGGGCTGCAGGAGGCCATGCTGTGCTCCGCAGGAAGCGCTGCTTCCTCTGCCGGCCGGAGCTCCGCGTCCTGCCCTGCCCAGCTCCCTCCCTTCCTGCCCGGGCACAGCGCCCAGCCCAGGCCCAGGCTGGCTCCAGTGTGGAGCAGGGTGGCTGCAGGGGCTTCTAGGCTGGGAAATGTCCGCTTGGGTAAGGGGGACAGGGCTCACGGGCACCTGCCTGCCCCCATCCATCCCCGGAGAAGGGATGGAGCACCCATGGACAAGACTTGGTGGGGGGGCGGTGTGGGCTGTGCCCGTGCAGGGGGGTGATTTACAGCACCCTCAACCTTTGTCCCATTCCCAGGAGCCCCACAAGTCCCTGCCCCGGCTGGGAAATGCCGCATTTACAGCAGGATGACAACTTCCCTGTATGGAGTGTAAATCTCAGAATCACAGAATCACTTAGGTTGGAAGAGACCTTCAAAATCATCGGGTCCAACCATAAACCTAACACTGCTAAACCACTCCTAAACCATGTCCCTCATCTCGGTGCAAGGCAGGGGCTTCCCTCAGCCCCAGCCAGTGCTCAGCTCTGCTCCACCAGCTGGGCAAAGTGGCCCGGGGGCTGCTAGGTGAGACTCACACTGGGGCATCATCTGGGGTGTGGGAGGGGAAGTGGGGTAGGAGCAAAGCCCCCATCCCTGCACTCCCCCACATCCCGTCAGTCAGCTCCCAACCACCCCAAACCATGCAAACACAGGGATGGAGCCACACCTCCAGGAGTAAAATGATTTATTTCTTATTGAGAGCTGGATCCTACAGGGCTCGGCAGCACACTGAGGAGGATGGGGCTGCAAGGGCACCCGCTCACACCCACCCATGCGTGCAGCAGCATTCATGCACCAGCAATGTTTCAAGCCCGCATGCCACATGGTGGGACACGGTGGGATGTGGAGTGCGCAGCAGGTAGGGCCACCCCAGGCTCCCTCTGCCAAGCCCAGGGCATCCCATCTGCACATGACCCCCCCTGCAGACCACGTAGGCAGAGCCAGACCTGTTTCATGTCCCCAAACTCTGTTCTCTGCAGGCTAGGGAGCAGCAGGTCCATGCCAGATGCCATCTGGCTCTAGAGAGAGAGGATGGAGGCCCCGGTCGGTGGGTCTGGCGCACACAGTATTGTCACCTGGTCCCCAAAGCCAGCCCCCACCTCCTCTCCATGTCCTTCCTTGGGCACCACCAGCCCATGTGACCCCAAACACCGCCAGCCTGTGGCAGGGTCCCCAGTGCCCAAAGCATCCTTGCAGCCCCTGCCCAGCTGCAGCACAAGGCAAGCGAGGGTTCCACATGGTAGCGCAGGAGAAGGGATGGGAATTTGGGGGTGCAGCTTTGCAAACAGCCACTCTAAGTCACAGCAGGACAGCTCGTGCCTCTCCCGCTCTGCCAGGTTTCACTATTGCCTGGCCCCTGCCATCCTCCCGGTGTGTCCCAGACACAGCCCGAGTCCCAGCATCAGTGCAGGTCGATGTTCTCATACTCCAGGTTGTCTGAGTCCTCCAGCTCGATGCCAGGTACCAAGTTGTAATAGTTGGTTGACTGACTCATGTAGATCTTCTCCCTGTCAGCAGAGTCCTTCAGGACTTCGCTCACGCTGACGGTGTCCACCTCTGGCTCGCTGCCCCCCAGCTCCTCTGCCCTCGGTGCTGGGGTGTCCTGCTGCCTGCCAGGCCCTGTGCCCCGCCGCCCTTCATGGACTGGCACCTGGGAACTGCGGTGGGATCCCACATGGATCTCCACCTCCTCATAGATGTCCCTGCTGTTCTCCAGTGGGTCCATGGAGGGTGGCAGCACAACCTGGCTCCCCAGCAGCATCTTCTTCTCGGTCTCAGAGGGGGCGACAGGCAGCTCGTAGGGGGCGTAGTGGTGGCGTTCCACAGGCACTGGTGCGTTGCCCCTCTCTGCTGTGGCTGGGTGGCTCTGGGACCTGCTCTGAATGCCGTAGTTGGTCTTTCTTTTCCGCCTGCAGAAGCACCAGGTGATGCCGGCGAGGATGAGGAGAGGGGGCAGGCAGATGAAGAGGGCGGTGAGGCTGTGTGAGCTGCACAGCTCATCCCGGGTGATGTTCTGGAGGTCCACGCCACGGTACCGCTCTGGCGTGTGGCAGATAACGTCCGCAGCAAGGCTGGGCCAACCCTCCAGGTTGCTGAGCAAAGTGCAGCTGCAGTCCCAGCTGTTGTTGGAGAGCTGGAGCTGGAGCAGAGACGGCTTTAGGAGGCTGGCAGGAAGGAAGGTCAGGGCATTGAAGCCCAGGTAGACCTCCTGGACCTGGGTCGATGCTTTCAGGAAGGACTTGGGCAGCTCCTGGAGCTGGTTGCTGTCCAGATGAAGGACCCTCAAATTAGGGGCATCTTCTAGAAAGCTTCCAGGGAGACTTTCCAGCAGGTTGTGGCTTAAGTGCAAGATCTCCAAGGCAGGGGGGACTCCCTGCGCGTTGCTGATGGCCATGATGCTGCAGTTCGAGAGGTAGAGCTCCCGCAGCCCCTGCACCCCTACCAGCGTGCCCCAGTCCAGGTGGGTGATGTTGGAGCTGGTGAAGTTGAGGCAGCAGCTCTCAGGGAGCGGAGCCTCCTGGAAAGCCTGGAAGTCCATGGGCTCCGTGCAGTTGCAGCCCTGGGGTGCCGGATCGAGGGCAAGGCCGGCAGCGAGCAGGAGGCTGCCCCAGAGGGACACAGTCCCCAGCCCGGCGCCTGCGGGGAGAGCAGAGGGGACGGGTGACCTCCCACGGCAGCGGGGGGGTGCGTGTATGTGTGTGTGCGAATCCCGCTTCTCCCTCTCCCAGGGAAGGGACGCGGATGCCCGCAGCCCCCCCGGACCCACCTCCCGGCACTGCCGTCCACCCCCCCGCCCCCGCCAGCCCGGG